>PVJS01002422.1:47343-84768 GCA_004027185.1 Glis glis | reverse complement strand
ATAGTAAGAGAACCCAAATATTACATTTGAATCTAAAGATTGATTGTGTGTGTGTGTGTGTGTGTGTGTGTGTGTGTGTGGAGGTGGAACCTAGTGGTCTTCTATCTCCGGCTCTATTTTATTTTTTATTTGGAAACAGGGTCTTGCTAAGTTGCTGAGAGCCTAAGTTGCTGAGACTGGCCTCTAACCTGCGATCCTCCTGTCTCAGCCTCCCAAGTCCTGGGATTGCAGGTGTGCGCTACCACACCCAGCTTTGATTTTGGTATTTCTCACATTTGAATCTTTATTTTCTTATAGCACTGTGAAAAGGAAAAGGCGTCTTCTTCAAAGGAGCTGAAGCATGCTCATGGAAAAAGTGAACCAAGTAAACCTGCCCGGAGACTTTCCGAATCTTTGCATTCAGCGGATGAAAATAAAAATGAATCCAAAGTAGAAAGAGAACATAAAAGACGGACATCTACCCCCGTTGTGATGGAAGGGGCACAGGAGGAAACTGACACCAGAGATGGGAAAAGACAAGTAGAACGCTCAGAAATTTGCACAGAAGAACCCCCAAAACAGAAAAGCTCCCTTAAAAATGAAAAGCATCTAAAGAAAGATGATTCTGAAACACCACATTCGAAAAGCTTACTTAAGAAAGATGTGAAATCCTCCAAGGAGAAGCCTGAAAAAGAGAAAACTCTGTCAGAAGAGAAATTGTCTACGAAACATAAATATAAAGGTGACGGTATTCATAAAACAGGTGATGAGACTGAACTTCATGCTTCTGAAAAAAGTTTAAAAGTAGAGGAAAATACTCAGAAGCAAAGTCAACAAACAAAGCTTTCTTCAGAGGATAAAGCTGAACGAAAAAGTAAACATAGGAATGAAAGGAAGTTATCAGTTTTAGGCAAAGATGGAAAGCCAGTTTCTGAATATATTATAAAAACAGATGAGAATGGACGTAAGGAGAACAACAAAAAAGAAAAACACTTGTCTGCTGAAAAAACCAAGGCCGAGCACAAATCAAGAAGATCAAGTGATTCTAAAATCCAAAAAGATTCTCTAGGTTCCAAGCAACATGGTATCACATTGCAGAGAAGAAGTGAGAGTTACTCAGAAGACAAGTGTGATACAGACTCAACTAATGTAGATAGCAGCTTAAAACCAGAAGAGGTGCACAGGGAGAGACGAAGAACAAAGAGCTTGTTGGAAGAGAAACTTGCGTTGAAGTCTAAATCAAAAGGTCAAGGTAAACAGTTAAAAGTCACTGAGACAGAACTACAAGAAAGTGTCACGAAACAGACAACCACTCCAAAGTCAGACAAGGAGAAGAGCACGGAAGAAAGTGACTCAGAAAAGCAGCGCAAGTCTAAAGTTGAAGACAAACCTTTAGAAGAGGCTGGTGTTGAGCCTGTACTGGAGAGTGCTGCTTCCTCAGCACACAGTACACAGAAAGACTCCAGTCACAAAGCTAAGTTACCATTGACAAAAGAGAAATACAAGGGTGAAAAAGACCCAGGCTCCTCCAGGCTCGAGAGAAAGTTAGCAGATGGCCACAAAAGCAGAAGCTTAAAGCACAGTAGTAAAGACCTGAAAAAGAGGGAAGAAAATAAGTCAGACGACAAAGATGGTAAAGAAGTCGACAGCAATCATGAAAAGGCCAGAGGGAGTGGTTCGGTCATAGAAAAGAAAGTGAGTCGAAGGTTGTGTGAAAATCGACGAGGAAGCTTATCACAAGACATGAGCAAAGGAGAAGAAAAATTAGTAGCAGCCACTTTGGGCACTCCCAGTAGTTCCTCCCTTCATAAACCAAAAAAAAGTGGAGATACCACATCGATTCCTGAACAAGAGCCCATGGAAATTGATTCTGAGGCAGCTGTTGAAAATGTATTTGAGGGATCTAAAACTCAAGACAGTAGCAATAGTAGTTCTCAGCAAGACACTGACTCTGAAAATGTTACAAAACAAAAAACTACTACCCCGGTTCTAAAGGATGAGGTAAGAACTTCCATGGGAGATTCAAAAGCAGCAGGTGCAGCGTGTAAATCAGGGCGTGGAACAGGAGTTGCTAGCAGTTCTGAAAAGCACGCTGACCATAAAAGCAACTTGACCAAGAAAGTGCTTCTCCAAAGTGCTCCATCTAAACCAAATCCCAGGGAGAAAGAGCCCATTCAACAAGGCACTCCTGACGTGACTGTGGACTCTGAAACCACTCACAGAATGTCCCCCAGTGCCCCTTCAGAAAATGATAGGCTACAGAAAAACCTGAAAGGCACAGCCAGACCCACCGAGGAACATGTTGCTCAAGGAGATGCCACTCTTGAACATTCCACAGAGACAGACCCCTCGTTGCCCTTAGGTTCAGTGATCGCCATGTCTCAGAAAGAATCTCCCGATTCAGACGTGATTCCTGTAGTTGAGAGAAAAACTGGTTCAGAAGGTGGCACAGCCAGCACCTCCTGTGTGGATCACTCTGATATCCCTAACCAGAGTTCGACTGTTAGGAAATCAGAAGTCCCTAAGACAAGTGACAGCAAAGAAGGTGGTGAAGGGTCCACAGTAGATGCACCAGCAAAAGCAATCTTGGCTAGCAAAAAACACATTCCAGAAGGTTACCAGGCCACTTTATCAGACAGTAAACAAGGAAAAGTAAATGCAGCTCTTGCTGGCAAGTCAACGGTCGTAATTGTGGAAAATGAGAATGTTAGCAAAGAAGGTGGCTTGGTGGACATGGCCAAGAAAAAAAGTGAGCTCAGTGCAGAGCCTAGTTCAAAGCAGACAGTCAGAGCTATAGTGGAAGATGGCAAGAAGGATGGCATGGCTGTCAATCTTGTGGTAGGCATGAATACAGAAAAAGATGCTAATGAGATAAAAAACATTGATGATGAAAGGCGGAACAGAGCCAGTGAGGTAGACACCAGTGCGAGAGGTGACACTGCATCCTCCATTCCACAGCAAAGGAATGGAAAAACTGAGACTGCGGCAGCTGGGGCTGGAGGAGAACGGGCTTCTCTTGCCAGTAGTTCTGAAGGGAAGAACAAAGGTGTCGCCTTAAACCCAGTAAAGGCTGGCGATGCCACTACTACATCTTCAGAAACAAGAGAGAAGGGCATGGCTTTACCGTGCACCAGCATTGAGGCGGATGAAGGCGTCATGGTGGGTGCATGCCCCAGGAACAACCCCCTTCCGGTCAGGGCAGAAGCCAGTGAACGCACTGTTTTGGCTGCAGCCGAAGAGGGTGGGGGTGTTGTCACCGAAGGATTTGCGGAAAGTGAAACTTTTCTCACAAGCACCAAGGGAGGAGAAAGTGGAGAGTGTACTGTGGCTGAGTCGGAAGACAGAGCAGCGGGCCCCATTGCTGCTCATACAGTTAAAATGGAAGCCAATGTGAACAGTGTTATGGCAGAGGAAAAAGATGATGCTGTGACCAGTGCAGGCTCTGAAGAAAAATGTGATGGTTCTTCCACGAGAGACTCAGAAATAGTTGAAGGGACTGTTTCTTTCACTAGTGAAAGTGAAAGCGATGGAGCAGTTACAAGTGCTGGGACAGAAATAAGAGCAGGGTCTATGAGCAGTGAAGAGGTCGACGGGTGCCAGGGAAATAGAACAAGAATGGGACTCAAAAAAGAAACAGAAGGCACCGTGACATGTACAGGAGCAGAAGGCAGAAGTGATAACTTTGTCTGCTCAGAAACTGAGGCAGGGCCCCAGGAGGAGCGTGTGGTTACAGGTGCAGATGTGGTCCTCATTGATAATGACACACCCCCAGGAACAAGCACCAACCAAGAAGGAGACGGTTCTGTGAATGAGGGTGCAGAAGGCGAGAGTGCAGTCACCAGCACTGGCATAACAGAAGAAGATGGAGAGGGGACAGCAAGTTGCATGGGCTCGGAAGACAGCAATGAAGGCTGTGCTATAAGTTCTGAAACTGAAGAAAATGGAGAGAGTGCAATGGATAGCACAGTAGCCAAAGAAGTCACTAATATACCTTTGGTTGCTACTGGTCCCTGTGATGATGAAGGCATTGTGACCAGCACAGGAGCGAAAGAGGAGGATGATGAGGGGGAGGGCATTGTGACTAGTACCGGAAGAGGAAATGAAATTGGACATGCCTCAACTTGCACTGGGATAGGAGAAGAAAACGAAGGAGTGTTGATTTGCGAAAGTGCAGAAGGGGATAGTCAGATTGGCCCTACGGTACAGCATGTGGACGCTGAGGCTGGGGCGGCCATCATGAATGCAAATGAAAGTAACATCGATAGCATGAGTGGTGCAGAGAAGGAAATCAAAGACACAGAGATCTGCTCCAGTGCTAAAGGGATTGTAGAAAGCAGCGTGACCAGTGCAATTGCAGGAAAGGGTGAGGTGGTGCCAATTCCAGAAGGTTGTGAGGGTCCCATGACTAGCGTAGCTTCTGATCAAAGTGATAGTCATCTCACCAGGAAGGAAAAGGTTGAAGATAGTTCTATTTCCACTGGCCTGGTAGAGGGCAGTTATGATGGTCTTATATCTGGTGTAGCTCCCGAATGTGAAGTTGACCACACATCACCAAGTGAAAAAGAAGATGAGGGTATCATCACCTCTGTAGAAGAAGAAGAGTGTGATGGCCGCATGGCTACTACAGTTGGTGATATTTCCCACCAAGATAGTTTAGCTGGGGGTAAAAGTCAAGGCAAAGGCTTGATTTCCACCAGTACAACAAATGATTGCACCCCTCAGGTGAGTGTAGTTGTAGGCATGGGAGAGGGGCATTCAAATACCCTGAGAACTGAGGAAAATATGGAGGGCACAAGAGTAAACGTGGAAGAATTCGAGGCCCCCATGCCCAGTGCAGTTTCAGGTGATGAGAGCCAACTCACTGCTAGCAGGTGTGAAGACAAAGATGAGTGTGCTATGATTTCCACAAGCATAGGGGAAGAGTTCGAAGTGCCTATTTCTAGTGCAACAACCATCAAATGTGCTGAAAGTCAGCAACCAGTTGAAACAGTTGAAGACAGAACTAAAGGTCCGGTCTTGTTAAGCACTGAGGACTCTGAGGTGCCTATGCCCAGTGCTCCTACAGAAGTTGAAAGCGTTCTTGCCTCAACCAGCAAGGAAGAAAAAGATGAATGTGCTCTCATTTCCACCAGCATAGCCGAGGAAGGTGAGGC
Source organism: Glis glis (assembly GCA_004027185.1). Lineage (NCBI taxonomy): Eukaryota > Metazoa > Chordata > Mammalia > Rodentia > Gliridae > Glis > Glis glis. The sequence goes on along the minus strand of PVJS01002422.1, from coordinate 79,636 downwards.
CTCTATTTCTGGTGTAAGTGAAAATGTACGGTCTGTTACCGATGGGAGTGCTGTTATCTCAACAAGCTCAGTGGAAGACTGTGAAGGCCCTGTGTCTAGTGCCATCCCTCAGGAAGAAGTCCGTCCCTCGGCCACAGCAGTGGAAGAGACAGGCGACACTGCCATGATTTCCACCAGTACCTCTGAAGGATGTGAAGCCGTCATGATTGGTGCTGTCCCCCCAGATGAAGACCAAGCCGCCATTGCCAGGGCGGAAGACTCGAGTGATGCTGCCATCATCTCCACCAGTACGGCGGAGTGTGTGCTGATGGTCGCCAGCCTCGACAGACACAAAGAGAACCAGCTGCCTGCAAGCAACCCCGAAGGAAATGACCTGCCAGCTGCAAAGGTGAGCAAGGACGAGGTTCCCATGCCCAGCCTCATCGCTGAGAATAACTGTCAGTGTCCTGGGCCATTCACAGGAGGCAAAGAAGCGGGCCCTCCGATGGCAGTGAGCCCCGAGGAAGGACACAGTGGACCATCAGTTTGTGAGCCCTCCACAGAGCGAGGCCGGCTGAGTGCTGTGTGTACAGAAGAGGAAGACCAGCATGCCAAGGACTGCCCTGCCCAAGGCTCGTTCACAGCAGGAGGACAAAATGAGAGCACTTTGCACTTCCTAATTGCAGAAGAGAAGAATGTATTGCTGAGCTCCATTCAGAGAGAAGACAGAAACCCAGAGGCAGAGACTGTAGGGGGCAGTAGCACAGCCAGCTGTTCAACAGGATCCGGCTTGGAGAAGAGTGCTAACTCGCCCATCCATCTGAGAGGACCAGAACAGACTTCCGGGCAGATGGCTGAGGACCTCTCTGTCAGTATTCACTGTTTGGCAGCAGTAAATACCGGTGCTAAAACTGATGATATGCCACCTGTCAGAGATGCTGCCCCAGAGTATTCCTCTGTTCCGCCTGACCAGCAGGGGCCCGAGGACAATTTGAAAACCACTACCACCAAATGTATTACTGACCAAGAGTCAAAAATTTCTCCTTCCTCCCATGTATCTCCATCAGCTCCAAAATGTGAGAACTTGACTAGAGAGAGTAATCACTGTGGCACACAGACTGTTGAAGCATCTGCTGAGAAAGCGGGACATGGCAATGGCAGGGAAGGGAACTCCGAGGACACTGTTTCTGCTGAACAAAATTTGAGTGACATAGGTGAGAATCTGTCTCTAATCGCATATTTTAGCATTTTATAAAGATGATTGTGTAACAGTTCATTTAACACAATCTTCCAAAATATGGTTTTGGTTCCAGAATGAGAAATCAGTGTGATTTTTTTCTTGTGTAATAATGTTGCAGAATAACTCTCATCAAACTTGAAAATTGAGCTTCTCTAAAAAATACTCTGGGATTTAAAAGTTTAAAACATTAGGCCTATGTCTCGTGTCAGGACAGAAAAGGCAGACAGCAGAGGCTTAGGAGGCCAATTAACTGCATGTTACCTGCATGACTGGGGCAAGTTTCCAAACCTCTATCTCGTCACCAGATTTCTTTTGTTTGTTTGTTTTTTATTTTTTTGTGGCAGTGCTAGGGCTTAAACCCACAGCCTCACCTACGATAGGTAAATCACTCTACCATTGATCTGCACCCCAGCCCCCTTTTTCCAGATTTATGATCAAAATGAAGAATATCTTACCACAACCCTATGAAATGAGTATGTTTTTATCATCCTCGTTTTACAAATGAAAAAATAAGGTCAGAGAATTTAAATAATTTGTATGGCACTTGGGGGCCTCTTAGAAAAAAAATACTTGTAACTTCTGAGTCTGTTTTCTGTTGCATAAATTGTAGATTATAACAGTATAAAAGCAAGCATTTCAATCCTAATTCAACTAAGGGGCACTTTTTTTTCTGCAGTGCTTTTCTGCTGATCTGTACTCCCAGTCCCTGTTATTATTTTTTTTGACTGAGTTTACTGTCCAAATAAAATGATTACATTCTGGTTTAGAGTATGTTTGAAAGAGAAAGAATACATGTTCCCTCCTGACAGATTTCAGAGAATGCTGGTCTTTTACTGTGTATTATACTTAGTTGTCACATCACCATTTTTGTTGTTGTTTATGGTGCTGGAGATCGAACCCATGGCCTCATGCTTGCTAGGCAAGCACTCCGCTACTGAGCTACATTACCAGACCCTAAGAATGCATGCCTTTTAAAAATGTTTGGTAACTTTAAAGGTACAGTCTCCATTATTCATAATACCATCCAATTCCAGATAGTTTATCCGAGGTAGCTACTGTAGTAGGCTCTGAGGATGCAAAGATAAATAGTGAAGATGAAAAGATAGCTGTGAATTCAACCATATATTGTGCCAAAGTTGGCAGTGACACTGTAGTGTGACAAGAAGTTAGGATGGGTAAAGCACATTGTGTCGTGAGCACTCAAAGGAAGCATAGTGAATAGGTTCGCTTTACTTGACTTATTTTTCATTCTGGCTGCATAAATTCTGGTGTTTGGACTTTTGAGCCAGAACTAACTGTAGCTATCATCAAACCTGCCTCAGGAAGCAGAGGCCAGTAGATTAGCCCTGTTCATTGTGGGGACTTAGGGGACATTGAGGAAGATGGTCTAAGGGTTGAAATAGTAACTTTAAAATTATCCAATGAACTTAGCTTGGAGTAGATTGAATGCTCTGAAAGTTTTAATGACTCAGTCATTCCCACAGTCTTACTCCTCCCTCCTCCCCTTGTTTCCCCTGGAGGAGCAAAAATAGAAGAGTTTTTAGCAAGAAAAAGCCTGCAGACTCTTGGAGAAAGGAAGGCTTTTCTCTGAACTGCTTATGTGTGGGGCAGGTGAGAGAAACTATAGAAGCCACAGCTACAAAAGGATGTGAGAAAAAGAGGCAAGAGTGGAGTAAAATCGAGTCTCTACCTGAGAGAATTCCACTGTCTTTTTGTCTGCTCTCAGGTCTTTATGTTCAGTTTTGCTGTGTCAGCATGAAACAAGTAGAGTGAATATATTCATATATCACCTTCTGTATTGAGAATGTACCTCTGTGACTCAGAATACACACACACACACACACACACACACACACACACGATGGAGATGACTGCAGAAAAATACTGAGAAATAAGATATCTCCCCAATAATATTTTTTCATTCTTACTGGGCATCTTATTATATAAGCGAGACACAATTTTACTCCCCCAAAATGAACAAGTGGCCCCTGCCTTTCATGCAGATCTTTTTCATACAGTACATTCTTTTTTATCGTTTTCTACTTACTATAACAGACCGCCAAGGAAGGTGGCAGGGTCCTTCAGATAACACTTCATTTCTTTTTTATTTAGGATGTATTTTGAAGTCAGATTCTTAAATTGTTTTAATGGTTTAAATTTCATTAGGTAATGAAGAATCTCCACCAAGTCTTTTGGGAGGATCAGAATTGACAGCCAACTTGAAAACTGAGGTATTACTGATGATTCAGTTATGCTGAGCTGTTAGTGGTTATGTGCCATTTCACTATTATGTGTACTGGGAAGGCGACAGAGTGATGGATATCTACCTACCTGTATGTACATCTAAGCAGTGCATCACTCCTGTTCTCACTGTACTTCTGACTCTTTATATTGTCGTTTCCATTCCTGTGGAGGGGTGGGAAACTAAGAACCTCAGTAATCTTCGTAAATAGTGCCATCATCAGTTCCGTTGCTTCAAGCCAGAAACCTGGGAGGCAGCTTAAGTTTCTCCCTGTCATCCACATGTAATCCATTGCCAATTCTTATAGGTTTCATTTCCAAAATAGAGCATGAATCATCTATTTTTACAGCTCCTACTGTCATCTAAGCCACTACACTTAGTAGCCTCTCATTGCACTTTGACTTCTACTCCAGCCCCTCCTGTCGTCTGTGGGTTGCTGCCTTTCATTTATTTGTTTGTTTGGTTGGTTGTTTTGCTGTACTGGGAAGTGAACCCAGGGGCACTGAGCTATACACTACACTCCCAGCCCTTTTTATTTTTTGTTTTGAGACAGGGTCTCAGTTGCCAAGGCTGGCCTGGAACTTGGCAATCCTCCTGCCTCAACCTTCCAAGTCTTTGAGAGTATAGTCATGGGCTACCACACCCACCTATGCAGGTTGTCTTTAAAAACAAAAATTAGAGCTGGGCATGGTGGCGCACGCTTGTAATCCCAATACTTGGGAGGCTGAGACCAGAGGATCCAGGTTCGCAGCCAGCCTCAGCTACTTAGTGAGGCCCTCTGCAACTTAGTGAGACTCTATTTCAAAAAATAGGGCTAGGGGTGTAGCCCAGAGATAGAATGCCCCTGGCTTCAATCCCTGGTACCGCAAAAAAAAAAAAAAATTAGGTTCTGCCATTGCTCTGCTTAAAATTTTCCATGGCTTAGAATAAAATCTTTTTTTTATGTCCTGTGTACCTTCCACAGTTTAGTCTCCATGCCCTTTCCAACCTGATCCCATGACACCCTTCAACTATATGTGAGGAGCGCAGTGAAGGTGGGAGTTACGAGCAGCAGAGGGAACACAGCTTACCCAAAACAAAGGGTGGCAGGGAGATGGAAGGCCTTGCAAGGAGGAATTCAACGAAATTATGAAACTACAGTAGAACTTTACCAGAAGAGAAAGAAAAGAAAGCGCTTTCCTGGCAACGGGATGTGTGTTCTAGTCTGAGGAACACCTTGCAGGCTCCCAGCGCCTAAGGGTGTGCTGTGATAAGAGGAAGCCTGGCAGGGGGCGGGACCCGAGCAAGAAGGGCAGCGTGTGTTGGACTGAGTTGGAGGTTTAAAGCAATAGGTGAATCATTGATTGATGAAATATGAGATTAGATTGGTTTTTCGTTTTTGTTTTGTTTTAAAGACTGATGTATTCATTTTTCAACTTTGTGTGAACTTGAGATTTTTATATTGTTTCAAGATGCTGAGTTTTTTCTTTGTGTAATTCACTTGAAGCTAGTCTTAACCTCCTTATTGCAGAAACCTCAGTTAACTTCTTTTTATGGTGCTTTGGATTTTTTAGACATTTGTGCCTTCAGAGGAAGAAAAAAATCAGGGAATTCTAGCAGCACCAGATAGTCCCTGTGAGAAGCCCAGCGGAACAGGTAAGCTCCTTTCAACAGTTATTCACGCTGTTCTTCCCTTGCGTGTGTCTTTACCTTTCATTGCATATTAAAATAGTAAAATGCTGGCAGACTCCCTGGATTTGCCTCTCACTTTTTAAAATAGGTTAGGAGGAATTCCTTACTGTTTTTTTCTTTTTCTCCTTCTTTTGGTACTGGGGATTGAACCCAGGGACACCTTTCCACGGAGGCCTTTTTATTTTTTATTTTGAGACAGGACCTTGCTAAGTTGCTAAGGCTAGCTTCAAACTTGCATTCCTCCTACCTCAGCCTCCCGAGTAGCTGGGATTACAGGTGTGTGTCACCACCCCAGTTTATTCTTTCATTTGCAACATATACCTTTTCTAAGTGTCAATCAATTTTATATAAAATAATTGCTTAAATCTGAGGTCTCCAAATAATACAGTGGCAAAAAGAGAGTTACTCAGGAGCAAATGCTTACTCTATCCAAAATGCTTCTCCATGCCGCCTAGTCCCCACCGAGGGGCTGTCGCAGCTCATTCCCACAAGGCTATTCTGTGCCCAGTTGAAACCATCGACTCTTGGTCCTGAGACCCCAGTGACAGTGCTAAAACTACTCTCAGCTGTGCAGCCTCTTCCCAGTCTCTGTGCAGCATTCTTCATCGCTGACTGCAGATGTCTAGGGTACAGCCTCGCGATCAGAAGGGATTAGGGTAGCAGCTCTCAAAAATTTTGCTTCAAGACCACTATATGTGCTGAAAAATTATTGAGGTCTCCAGAGAGCTTTTGGTATGTGGATTATACCTGTTGATATTTACCAAATCAGAAATTAAAACTAAGAAAGTTATAAAACAAGTATTAATGTATTTAACTCACTTGTAATTTAACATAAACAACTTTTTTCATGAAAAATAGATTTTCCAAAACAACAAAACTTAGTGAGAAAGTGACATTATTTTATATTTTTGCAAATCTCTTTAAGTCTTCTTAATAGAAAACAGCTGGTTTCTCATATCTGTTTGCACATTCACTCTGTTGGTATTTGTTATTTTGGTTGAAGTACATGAAGAAAATCCATCACAGATTTGCTGTTAGATTTTAATAGACTTTTCAGTTAATTGTGGATACATCATGTGACCTCTAGAAAATCCCATTGTGCACTCTTGAGTTTATAAAGCAAATAACATCTTAGTATTAATGTGACAGTAGTTGAAACCTCATTAATAATGTGACTTTAGTAATAATAACAATAACAATAATGTGACAGTAGTTGAAACCTTGGTAGAAAGAAACCTCAGGAACTCCAGCGGGGTGGGTTCCTAGACCACACTTTGAAAGCATTAGGTTAAGGAAATGGAAATGAGAAGAATTGTGACAGTGGGGAATTATTTCTACTTTGTACTCTGATCATTATTTTATATTCTCTTCTGATTAACACATTGAGAAAAAAGTACTGCTGGCATGTATAGCTCAGTGCAGATATTGTGTGTATCATGAGCAAGGCCCTGGGTTCAATCTTAACACCAAAGAAGAAAAAAATAAAGGAAAAAAGTACTAGGAACTTCAGAGTATGTGACCAATTTAAGCAAGTTCTCTTTTTTTCTTTTTACAATATTCAAGTATCAATGTAAGTCAGGTGGAACATTCAGTGTCATCTTGGTGGCAAATGATAGAAAACCCTACAAATAATTGCTTAAAGGGAATTTATTAGCTCACAAAACTAAAAATTGAGGCAAAGCATGATCCAAGAGCAAGTGGATATCCCCAGAGACACGTGCAGTAGAAACTTAAATTCTTCTCTTCTCTCTCATCCTCCCACAAGGGTCATTGCTTTCTCACTCAGGGCCTCTAGGAAACTTACTTTGGCATATTATTTCTGGCCAAAATCCTGAGACTTAATTCTGATTCAACCTAAGTACACGTATCTGCTCTAAGCTAATACTGTGATCAGGGGAATGTAGCCTCCTGGGTGACTTATGTCAAGTGCTCCGTTCCTGGAACCACATGGTGTCTCGGGCCACAGTTTGGGCTCTTGGAGACAGTTCTAGGAATGCAGCTGTAATGTCTACTGCAGTCAGCTTGGCTCTTTAAATTACTCCCTTGACATAAAAAAAAAAAAAATCATTAAGGTAGGCACTCTGGAGAAATAGGGCAACCGAGATGGAAATGACTGATAGAAGTGAGTCATTCACTGGGTGCACATGCAGATGAGCAAGATGCAGAGGAAGTGGGATCATTCAGGTTGAAGGAATAATGTGCGTAAATCATGGCTACTATCTGGGAAGTTGAGTTGGGGGCAGCTGTTGGGGACCTTCTTAGACAAAGTCATCCGAAATGAAATGTCAAGAGCTTTATAAGCAGAGATAGCAGTTCGCAAAGATACCAGGCAGTCCTGGAAGATCACTCCAAGACTTGGTAAGTCATTCATGCCATGATGTCTGATGTATCCCCGACTTGGACAAATACAAGAGCTATAGTGTGTATGGGTGTGTCATAGTTCAGATCATTGTTAATTGTCATAAGGGTAACATATTTGGATTCTGAAGTCTTTTGTTCCCACAGTTATATTTCAGACTGCTTTACTGTGTTTTGGTACAATTCAGTAAGAGATCTATTTGCGTAAAAGGAAGTTGTTTAAAAGAAAAATGTGTGTTCTGTCATTGTTGAGTAGAAACAGTAGACCTTGTACTTCAAGTTTCCAAATATAAACCAGCCATTGCCATTGGAAGGGATAGGATCTAACTTGTCATTTGATGGCATTATTTTTACATGAACCAGTGTTATGAAGATTTTCTACCTTTTTTTTTAAGCTTCAGATCACAAAAAGTTAAATCACTGTGGTGACTTAGTGGACCACTTAATGTCCATTATTATAAAAATGCGGGCAACACTGATATCAATTGTTTTTCTGGTAGTGGAATACAGACTATAAAAAAATTGGTCAGAGTTTATAATTCACAAAGGCTACATTGTGACGTTATCTTTCTTTTGCCAACTTCTCCAAAATTATCTATTTACCCTAAAAATCTTTAAATTTGTTTCTCTGTGGTTCAGAAACAATTTTTTTTTATGTCTCATTTTTGCTTGAACAGCTGAACCACAGAGGGAGGCCTCACCGGTGAATGAATCACTAACTGTAAGTAACTGTAATGGTTTTGATTGTGTTGGTGGTGGTTGTTTGAGAGCGACTGGAAAGGAGATGCTTAGTGAGTGAACATTTAAAAGACTTGCAAGCTGCAGACAGCCACATTCTCCCCAGCCCTTAGAGGACCTGGGAGAGCTCTGTTTACTGCCAGGCACAGCGAGATCAGGTGCTCACCTCACTCATAGAACCACCTGGCTTCGTAGCTACGTAGCTACGTGGTGCAGTGTGTTGAAGGAAGGAAGAGGAGAGCCCACTCCATGTGGTTCAGGTTTGCCCTCCAAAAGTTAGACTTTTAATGGGGCTGAAACCTACAGAGTGAGGCAGCATGTGCTTCTTCCTATCTCTTCCCCAAAGTCTCCAGCAACCTCCATGTCCCCAGGAGATCACAGCCACCAAACAGGCACAACGTTCTATAGCTGGGACTTAGAATATTGTAGGATATTTTGAGACTTTCCCTTCAGTTTAAGATAAATAAAGGATTGACAAGATTTTCCAGACAAGTAATCTTATGACAAAATCCTTCAGAGTTTTTAAATAAAGAAAATCGTGGGAGCTTTTGGGGATTGGAAGGAAATTCATAGAATTTGGAAAAATTTTGTCTCATTTCTTACTCTTTTGCCAAAACCATTGTAAAGACAAGGAGAATAAACACTGAGGCATGATAACTTATTAAATGGAAACTTTCCACAAGGAAGATGCTCTGAGCGCTTGAGCTTCTGGGTAAATCAAAAAGAACTCCAGTTCCTTTTGGCATTTGTACAGACAGCGAGATTATATAAATTCTCTTTTCTGCCTTCAAGCTTTTTGTGATACTATCCATAAATAACCCTTTATATTGTATATTTAGGTTGAAAATTCAGGCTCAAGAACAAATGAAGAAATTCATACCAAATCTTCCAACAAAGGAGGTAAGTTAAGGAAGTCTTCCCACCCTCCCCCCATACTGAGGATCAAACCCAGGGCATTCTACTTCTTGCTACATCCCCAGTCACATTTTATTTTGTATTTTGAAACAGAGTTTCACTAAGTTGCTGAGGCTGGTGCTAAATTGCTGAGGCTGACCTCAAACCTGCAATCCTCTTGTCTCAGACTCCCAAGTACTGGAATTATACCCATGTGCAACCACACCTAGCCTCAGACCTTTTTATATTTTATTTTGAGACTGAGTTTTCGCTAAGTTGCTAAGGCTGGTTTTAAACTTGTGATCCTCCTACATCAGCTTCCTGAGTAGCTGGGATTACAGGTGCCACTATGCCAGGCTTATAGTATTCATTTTAAGATTAATTATAATTACTATTTATTGAGGGCCTTCTATGTACCAGGCTCTGTTCGTTATTAAATGGACTTTCTCATTTAATTTGTATGATCCCGTTAAGTGACTTTTAAGCATCACATATGTAGTTGAGGAAACTGAGGCTGACAGAGGTCAAGTGGCTTGTTCAAGGCCACGCACCTTAGAAGTGTGGTATCATGCCTTTAACAGCTACTAGAATTTTGCCCGTAACTTCACAGTGAACCCAGTCCAATGTGAGCACAAAATGCTTAGTCCCCTGTGGTTTATACTGTAGAAGTCTAGAAATTCTGTGCTACTTACTCAACTGAGCATCTGTTACGGTAGCATATCGGGAACATCATAACATATTTAAAACAAAAGTAGTGATAATTGTAAACAGTCATGTACCCATTGCTTAGTTTAATCATGTCTTAAAACTTATTTTGCTTCACACATCTTTTACAAATGTAACAAATGTAGCTGAATCCCTTTAATACCCTTTTCAAATTGCGATTTCTCTCCCTTTGTCCCATTCCAAAGGGTACCACTATTCTGCGTTTAATAGATATATTTCTTTTTTGTGTGTGTATGTGTGTGTATGTGTGGTAACGGGGATTGAACTCAAGGGCGTTCTACCTCTGAGCTACACCCCAGCCCTATTTTAATCTTTATTTTGAAACAGGGTCTCACTAAATTGAGGAAGGCCTCACAAGTAGCTAAGACTGTCCTAGAACCTACCATCCTCCTGTCTTAGCCTCCCAAGTACTGAGATTACAAGCGTGTGCCACCACGCCCGGCTTAGATATAGTTTCTAGTTTCATAAACAGTATGTAGTGCATGTTGCCTGGTTTAGGTGGATGGTATGGCGTCATATTAGCCACTGCATTTGCTTTCTTAGCAGTGTGTTCTGAGATTGTGTCCTGTTGATTTTGTAACTAGTTACTGGACTGTATAATTACTAGTTACTCTTCCATTGTTATTCTTTGCTTCTTTTGTCGGTGGACATTTAGGTTTTGTTTGTTTTTTTTTTTTTTTCTTGCTGTACTGGGGATTGAACCCAGGGGCATTCTACCTCCAGGCTACATCCCCAGCCCTATTTTTTATTCTTTATTTTGAAACAGGGTCTCACTAAGTTGCAGAGGGCCTCACAAGTTGCTGAGGCTGGCCGCGAACTTGCAATCCTCCTGTCTCAGCCTCCCAAGTACTGGGATTACAAGCGTGCCCCACCACGCTTAGGCAACATTTAGGTTATTTGCAACTTTTGCCAGTTATAAAGAGTGCTGCTGTGCGTGCTGTCATACCTGTTTCCCAGAACATATGCAGTGTCCCTGTATCTCTAGTGTAGAACCATTCAGTTATAGGCAGCTCTTCAGTGTTGTGGAATGTGCCAAATGTCTCCAAGGGGTGTACCCGTTGTCACCACACCTTTTCCTGCAGTTGGTATGTTTAACTGGGGAATGTTTGCTAGTCTGATGATTATGATACAGTATCCCATTGTTTTCTTCAGACACTTCTTAATAGGGTATTTCTATACCAGCTAAAGGGGAAAGGCCTTGAAATTGGCTGTGTAGAATCCAGTGTTGTGACCCTGGACATGTTACTTCCCTCCTTGAACCCCATTTTCTCATACTAACAATGGCAAAAACTGGAACTTCACCTGGCAGTGCCATTGGGAGGACCCCAACAAAAATCATTTGTGAACTGTCTGCTACAGTGCCTCCTATATCTGGTCCCCATAAAACTACTGAGGCGGTTTCCTCCCCCTCCACACACACACTGCTAAAATAAGTATTGGAATTAAAAAAAAAACAAGTATTTAAGGTGTTTTCTTGTTGTTGTATTTGCTACTCAGAGATGTCCAATGGCGGAAGAGACAACACAGAAACCATAAAAGGTCACAGTGTTGAAGCAGACCCTACAGAGGTATGTTTCCATGATAAACTCAAGCATTTTATTTTTTTATTTATTTATTGTAGTCCTGGGGATCAAACCCAGGGCCTCACACATGCTAGGCATGCACTCTATCATTGAGCTACATCCCTATCCTGTATTCCATGTTTTATAAGTAGTATATTCACCTGTACACAAAGAAAAGCTTTAGAAATGCTTACTTCTTTATATAAATTTTATATTAAATGGATTCAGTAAGAGTTCTCCATATCACGAGTACCTGCTCGTGCCATTGTGATGTTTAGGTGATTTGGCATGTCTCAGGATTATTTGGAACTGTCCATGTTATGTGTCCAAAATGTCTTTTCATGTACTACCGTTCATCAACTCTAAGAAGCCCGTTTTTAATGGGCCACTAAGTGGGCAGAAAAACACTACTAATTAAATTATGATATACTATCTGTGTATATCATAGCTTGACTTCAGAGATGATAAAATGAGAATTTTTTCAAAAAATGTGTTTTAGAATTACTGAAATGCAGTATATAACCAGAAACTGATTTAATGTTTTGTATGGATTTATATTCAAATCCAGAAAAACTCAAGCTTACAAAATTAGTCTGCCTAAATGCCAAAAATATTATTTGAAATTTAAAAAAGAATGTATTTAGCAACTTATTCCGGAGGGTAGAAGCTTATATTATGTGCCCATATTTTAATTGGTTTGGTCCAGATTCCGTTGCCTTTAATACAGTCATTCTTATTTCCAGGGTGAAGAGGGCGAAAGGCATATCCCTAAAAGAAAAAGAAAGAAGCATTACCCTTCCTCAGAAGATGAACTGGGTATTTGGAAGACATATGTTCCTTTAAAAATCATATTGTTTTTACATTCAAAAGAATGGGCCAGTAACATAGAGAATTCTTAGTTAAGTAAATAGTAGTAACTGTTTACTTGACAATTCTAGAGGCTGACTTGAGGGGTCTTGACACTGCAGTGATCTTTTCTGGACCACTATCTAGAATCTAGATTTTTTTTTCTCTTCAAAAGACTTCATGCAAACCTAGATTCCCTGTGTAGCATGGGCCTGGACCCAGCCAGGTGCCACTGAGTCCCATACTCTCTGTCATAAGCAGATGCCCTGCAGAGCTTTAACCGAGGCACACGATGCCAGTCTGTTGGTTTTCTCATGGTCTGTAACAGTGTCTCACAGAAAACCTTCTGCAAAGAAGGAAATGTTCCACATTCCATCAACATAGTAGCCACTAGTGAGATATGACTATTAAATCCTTCAGTGTGATCACTGTGAATGAAAGAATGAGTTTTTAATTTTTAACTTTAAATTTCAGTAGCCACATATGGCTGACAATGCAGGGACCTTTCTGCTCTAATACCTGACACAAAGTAGAAATTCAGTAAATACTAATTGAGTAAATATATGAGAATGAATAGTCAATACTTTTTCTTTTAACAGTAATTTATTGAGTTCATATTATATTCAGGTACTGTCCGTGTTACTTTAAATATCTTCCCATTTTATCTTCAGAGTAATCCAATGAGTTAGGTATTGTTGCCATTTAATAAATAAAGGAATTAGTTCTGAGAGACTATGACTTTACTTTCACCAACCAAATCCAATTCCAGAGTCCAGTCACTAAGCATGCTTTTCAGGTGGTAACTCCCTCAGGAAATTGAAGTTAAAATCTCTCTGAGAACTCTGGATGCACTAAACCCTTTCCATAGATCTGCTACTTTGTCTTGGTCAAACAGTGCTCACAACTATGGGCATTTGGGGATTGTGTATGTTACGTTTTATGTTTTTACTTTGCTAAAACCAAAAGCCATGTCTGGTGTTCAAATCACATGACATTTTAAATACATTCAGAATAACTTTGAGCTTTACTGTGTCACAAACCTAAAAAAGAAGTCTCGAACTATCTTAAAATAGAACTGTGCATTTCATTTTTCATTTAGCTTTTATTCTTTTGTGATTCTGTCCAAACTGATTTGCAGATGATAATCCAGATGTCCTGGATTCCAGAATAGAAACAGCACAGACACAGTGTTCTGAAACTGAGCCACAAGACACCAAGGTACTTTTTCTACATATTAATTTTAAGCTTGGGGGTAACCTAATTACATCACTGTGAATACTTGCTGTAATATTTTTTATTCTAGTATCCCTTTAACTTTATATGTAATAATATCTAACAACAATTACTTTATTATAAAATATATTTTTAGTCCCCCCAAAAACAAAACAAGTATACTTCCTAATTTTTAAACTACAAGATTGTGTCAATATCACAGTTAAGGCGATGGTTGCTTAGGTCTTTGCTCGGTAGTGTTACTGATTTCTAGATGTTTTCTTCCAGAATATAATGTGCTTTCATCACAGATGCTCTTGCACCAAAATACTGAACTACAGTGATACATAGTACTTTAAAATGTTAATACTCTGCCCTCTCTCCAGCTGACCTCCTGCCCTAAACTATAGGCAGGACTGGGGTCAGCCACTCCTGCTGGCTTTTCCTATGGTCATATTTTTCTCTCAGTACTCAGGGAAGCAGCTGACAGATTTTCATCTCTGCTGCTGCCCTCTCTTTTGTTCTAAGCCCAGATTTCCCCGTTTCCTGCTAGGTACCTCTTCTTGGGTATTCCTTCATTTCTAAGACTCAGTGCTCTGAAACTTCTCAGTGTGTAAACAAACTAGCTACATCTTCTTCTCTCTCTTTCCCTACTTTATCTTCTTCCACCTTGTTCCAAAAGTATCTAAGTCAGGTTATAAAAATGTGTGAGCTGAAGCCGGGTGTGGTGGCACATGCCTGTAATCCCAATATTTGGGAGGCTGAGACAGGAAAATCTTAGGTTTGAAGCCAGCCTCAGCAATGTAGTGAGTCTCTCAGCAACCTAGTGAGACCTTGTTTCAAAATAAAATAAAATAAAATAAAATAAAATAAAATAAAATAAAATAAAATAAAAGGCTGAGGGTGTAGCTTACAGGTAGCAAGTCCCTGGGTTCAATCTCCAGTACCACACACACACACACACCAAAAAAAAAATGTGTGAGTTGACTTTCAGCTCACTAAAACCAGCTAAAAGTCTCTTTTCCCTGATTACTAATGAACTTAATAAAAAGCAGGAAAAGACTTACCAACTGAAGGAGGAGAGTGGCATATTGTCATGAATTTTAGTGGGTCTCATGGTCAAGGGAAGAAACAGGCTTTCAACCCATCCTTCACCTCCCTGCCTAGAACAATAGTGAAATAAAACTCAACTTGAAGAAAAGCAGATTGTAGGGGTATCTTTTTATTTTCCCTTCAATTTCCTGTAAGTTTTTTATATTAAATTTAAGTGGAATCTAACAGCTCTTTTCATATAAAAATTGCATGTACAGATAATATTTTCAGTATCATAAAAGAATTTTTTTCTTGCATTGGGAAATTGTCTGCAATTGTATTTACTTAATACCGCATTTAGTACTAATGGTAATTTTTGGATAGTAAGTTGAGAGTGATTTTATTATTCCTATTATACTTTTCTATGTAATAAGAATGTATCACTTTATAAAAACAATAGTCATTTTTCCCAAGTGTATATGGCAAGACTAGAAGAAGACTGAAATTGGATATGTGAAAGAAAATGTAGACTCTGAAAAAATAATTGCAGGGAATAAGAAATGAGTTGCACGCATCTCATCAGGATCTGACTGTGCTTAAGGGACCAAGTGTTGGTTCTGAAAGAACCTCCCAGAGGACAGAAATGCATTCTGTCCGATGCTTTGAAAATCTGGACAGCCCATCTTCAATCTAGTGTATGAAACAAGTAAAAGCGTAGGTATTCTAGCTAAATTGAGTCAGGACCCCCAGAATTCCTGTTTGCTCAAACCCTCAACACACTCACATGCACACTTCTCTCCCCACCCTCCTCTCTCCCAGTTGAAGAAGCCTAGAGCTTCTAGTCTCAGTGTCGATGAGGTCAGAGAAAATCATCTGCTCAGGAGTAGGCTCCTTGGCTTTCCTGGATGCACTGACCTCCAGTACCCCCAAGCAGGGTGTAGAATGAGCCACTGGGCATGAGACAGAATGGTAGAGCCACTATTTATATGTGCCTTTTATTTAACATGTGGATTGCCCCTCGTGTCCTCGCTGGCTGTGAGCTTACCTCTGACGGAGTGTGTCAGTCGTGTGCCGTAATTGCATGTCGCAGGCCTGATCATGTAGTACTTTCAAGGTACCTTAAGGAAAGCTGGGAGTTACATAATACGTGGGTCTTGAGAATGACCCCTTCAAGCCTATGTTCACATTCAGCATTTTATGCTTTAATAGAGTTTATGAATATTCAAGTAAATGGATTTGCAGAGTGTGTTAACCTGGTATAAATGAATCGAGCCTTCCAAAATAGACACAGGCTTAAGATTCCTGCAAGGAAAACCATAAGCCATTTGTAATGCAGCTACAAACAAATAATAAGAGAAGTGGCTGAGCTGCCACTGCTGTTGTTAGGAAGTAACAGAAGCTCTTTGTCATCCTCATTACTAGGTAAAAAGAACCTGGCATGAAGTGGCCAAAAATTCAAATCTTTAAGAAAATTGTGAAATGTGGATATTATGTGGATGTATTTGTGTTCCTATTTACACCCCTTCAGATCCCTGAAAGGCTAAATCAAAACCCAATGATACTGAATCCCTCTGCAAAGGGAAGTAGCAGGTGAGGGCATTTCATTATAGACCCTTTTGAATTTTAAACCAGGAGAATCTCTTCAAAAATAAGTAAAATTAAAAATAATAGAAGCTTGGGGATGTAGCCCAAGGGTAGAATGCTTGCCTGGCATGTGCAAGGTCCTGGATTTGATCCTCAGAATCTCAAAAAAATATAGAATGATATAAATGAGGATTTATAAGTATTCATAGTGGACCAGTAAAGAAGTAAAATAAAAAGTTTTTTTAATTTATCTTTATCTCATCCTACTTTAATTTATATATAGTTTTGTTAACACTACATTATACAGTATAAGCATTTTGGTATTTCATGCTCAAGACTTTGTGACTAAGGGTGAATAATTTAACTGTTGAGAGATCACTGCTCCAAATTAGCTCCTCTAGCTAGCCAGAAGTCTCTGGCGCCTTCCATTTTATCCCTTCCCCCAATCCCTTCCCTCAACCACTCCACAAAGAATAAAATCTATTGCCACTTTCTATGAGCTCTTCCTGCGTCAAAAAGACAAAGTCTAGGATGAGGGAGGCGAAGAGCATTTTCCATTTTGCAGGAAAAAAGAAAAGCCATAGCCCTGCTGTTTTGTAGTTGAACCCAATCTCATTCTTTCCTGCCTTCAGTATTTTTATCCTTTTTTTTTGTTATCTCACTAGCAGCAATAATTAAAAAAAATATATTTTACTTAAAAAACATTTTCCAACAAACCATTTTAAAGAAAGCTAGGAGCCGGGCGTGGTGGCGCACGCTTGTAATCCCAGTACTTGGGAGGCTGAGACTGGAGGATCACAGGTTCACGGCCAGCCTCAGCTACTTAGTGAGGCCTCCTCAACTTAGTGAGACCCTGTTTCAAAATAAAGAATAAAAAATAGGGCTGGGGTGTAGCTCGGAGGTAGAATGCCCCTGGGTTCAATCCCCGGTACCACCAAAAAAAAAAAAGAAAAAGAAAGCTAGGGAATTGTTTTTGAAATAGAAAAGAAAACTTTGCAGAGGGCGAATGGAAGCAGAGCTTGCAAAAGAAGCCTCTCGTCTTGTTCAACTTCTCTATAGGAAGAGAACTCTGGAGATTTGGAAGAATTCTATAAAACGAGTTCCAGGACAAAGAGCTCTGCTTCAAAGGCCATGGAAGAAAAAGGTGAGTAAAACATCCGCTCAGCTGAGTGGAGAGACTGCATTCGAAGCAGTCAGCCTCTCTCGCTGAGCTCCGCCAGCCACATCTTCTGGCTCATTCGCTTTCCCTGTATATACAGCACCTCATGCTTAAGGTTAATAAGGTTTGGGAAGTATTTTTAATTCGATCCTGCTCCACCTAGAGTGCGTTGCTCTGTCTTAACCAAACTCGGGCTTATTGGTTTGGAGGGTGTGTCCATGAGAGGCTGCGAGTGCGCAGGTCCCCTGGGGCAGGGTCCTGGGAGTGGCGAGGGCTGACTGGTCACTCGGGGCACTGAACTCTGCCTTCTCTGCAGATGAACTTAGCAGCAGTGAGGCCACTGGCGAGAAGACTGAGCCGAATGAAGACGACAGCATCAAGTCACAGGAGGTGAGAACTGTGCCTCATGGTTATTTGCTCAGAATTATTTAAGCACTAAAACCAAACTGAATGTGCTAAATACTGTTACCTCAGAGTTTTCTTAAGTACTTCTGAAAGCTGTTTTTAGTGCAGTGGGCCACCATTTTGTAGAGCACATGTTGTCAGTGTCCTTATGATTACTTTTGTTCACTTCATCTTTGTTTCCTCAGAACATTTGTATGAGACCTACTTATGTCATGGTCAGATAGGGTCAGTGCAACACTGCGTCAGTGACAATGTCAAGTTCCTGACCTGGCAGCTTAGCACTGCCAGGCTAGGTCCCAGGACAGGGCTGCAGCAGGAGGCTGCCAGAGCCACAGCGGCCAGCGGGAGGAAATGGGAAGGGCAGCAGGGAGGGCCCAGGAGACCCAGCGTCAGGAGGCGAGGCCAGAGGTGCCTGGGAGACCTCCCAGCCCTGCTGGCTCCAGGCCAGTTAAGCTTTCAGAGAGCCCATGGGACACAGAGTGGCAGTGGCCTGGGACAGCCCCTAAATCCAGGGGCGTGACCTAGACACTGGCCAGACCGTCTGGATAACCCTGGCTGGCTAACTTTGCCAATTCTTTAGTGGTTCTTTTTGTTTTTTATTTTTTTATTCTTTCGTATGAGAAATTCAGTGGACCCCTTTATTTTTTATATGAGGTAGCATTTATTCACAAGTAACTTGAACTAAATTCCAATTTAACGGAATACACGGTTCTTAGAGAAGAGGCCGCACTCACCAAGCACTGACTGCCTTGGCCTCATTGTCTCATAATCCTCACCACTCCCAGGGCGTGTGACAGTTACCAGGATTTATCAGTGAGGGAGAGACATAAAACGCCGCGCCCAGCATCACGTATGTTTTAAGTGACAAAGTGGGGATCCAAGTCCTCTTAGGAGGGAACTCTGAATCTCATTTTATTGCTGTTTTGTTTTGTTTTCATTTCCCCCTTAGGAAGACCAGCCAATAATTATTAAAAGGAAAAGAGGACGACCTCGTAAATACCCTGTAGAAACAGCATTAAAAACGAGTAGGTATTCAGTGTGTTTTCAGTTTCTACACAGGGGAATTTTTAAACTGATTTTGTGAGTTTTTTCTTTTCTTTTCTTTTCTTTTCTTTTCTTTAGAAGAAGACTCCAAAACAGAAACTGGCATAACCACTGTAAGTAATTACAAAAGATGAGTAAGAACTCTTCAAATCCTTGTTCTTGACCAGGGGAGGGTATACTGCAGAACTAGTATTATGAACTTCTTTATTTTTCTTGAGTATTTGAAAGCTTTAAAGGATTTTCTTAAAGAAAACATGGGGTAATCATTCAAATAGTTTGATGAGTAGTATTGTCATATAAATGGAATCGTATTAGTTTTCCTTCAGTCCAATTTCATCCTAACTTAGGAGTTTGATTATATAAAATTATATCTAGAGATATATAGTGGTCACTCTTATTCGAAATACAGAAATTCGCTGTTTTATATTACTTGAGACAGTGTTTTTACGGAGACCTCTAAAGTATCTTGCCATCTTACTGCTACTCTATGGAATTATTTTTATTCTAAAATATACACTGATTTCAGTGCTAGAGAATCTTTAGCGATGGTTTATCTTTTTGAACATTATCTTTGACCCTGAAGTATATGCCCAACAAGATCACTGTATCAAGATTTCGTTGCTTGCAGTTCAATGGCAGCATTGTAAGGAGGACAAACATGTCCACTGACCTAACAGAAGCACTTGGGATTCTGACCTCAGCTTTGCCACTTACTCCCACGCCTGTGGCTTAGAGCCAGTCACGTGACCCTCTGGAGATTCAGTATCCTTGGTTGTAAAGTGATATAATGAGACCTGTGGTACTTCTTTCATGGAGTTAGCATAAGACAACACAGCCAGGAAATGTGAAATGATTTGGTGGCTTGGAGAGTGTTAACAACAGTGGCTGTGCTGCGTGCCTGCAAAACCCATTCTCCAGCCTCACAGCAGGGTGGATGGGAAAAGGCTCATGGCAAAGCCTGTGTGTTCAGCAGCATAGGCATCCACATTTGCTAGGTGTACTTAGCCAGCTACAGAAAACAAGTCCCAATTATTCTGTGTAAGAAATAGAGGCCTTAAACCTTCTTTCTAGATTTCCTTTCTATGTGATAATGATAAACTTCTGATTTCGGTTTTTGGTTGTTTAAACTTAGGTAGAACAATCGCCACCTAGCAGCAAACCAAAAGTGACACCAACAGGTATGTACCTACCGCATGAAGCTCTGTGAATTTAATTTGGTGTGCTTTCGGTTCACACACAAGAAATTTTTAAACTTTCTAAGTTTTTTTTTTTTTTTTTTTTTTGCGGTACCGGGGATTGAACCCAGGGGCGTTCTACCTCTGCACTACACCCCCAGCCCTATTTTTTTATGCTTATTTTGAAACCGGGTCTCACGAAGTTGCGGAGGGCCTCACTAGGTAGAGAGAGAGCTGAGGCTGGCCGCGAACCCGAATGCTCTGGTCTCCGCCTCCCAAAGTACTGGGATTACAAGCGTCTGCCACCACGCCGGGCTTAAACTTTCTAAGTTTTTTATCCTAAGTAAGCAGAGAAACTGTTTCTCAGTTGATGAATGGGCTCCTTGGTAAAAAATCAATTGTCCTTATAGCTATTTTTTTCTTTTCTTTTTTTTTTGTGGTACCGGGGATTGAACCCAGGGGCGTTCTACCTCTGAGCTACACCCCCGGCCCTATTTTTTATCCTTTATTTTGAAACCGGGTCTCACGAAGTTGCGGAGGGCCTCACTAAGTAGCTGAGGCTGGCCATGAACCCGGATCCTCTGGTCTCTGCCTCGTCCTTATAGCTATGAGAGAATGTATGTGCTGTCTTTTTCTGTGATCTGAGCCTTTCTCTGTTTAAGTAGCTTGGAAAGCCTTCATAGAGGAAAGTAGAGACAGTACACAGCAGAAATGACTTGCACTGCAGTCCCCAAACCATGTTTTGCTGGATTTGTTTAGGGAAGAAATAGATGAGCCTGGACTTGGACACTGTTACCAGGAAGGCACCAATTCAACTCAAGAGCCTTCTCTTCTCACAGGAAAATAATTTTGAGAGCAAGTTACAGAGCCCAGGACTCAAGAGATGAAATTGTTTCAAATATTTTTGTCTTTATTCCAAGGAGAAAAAGAAACTTGACAATGTTGATAAGGATTAGCTCTGGGCAGTAGGATGGGAGAAGCACCCTTATTATCTAGCCCTTTACATGTGTCTTCCAGATTTTTTATATGGTATATATATATTAAGTTCATGGCTTAAATTTTTTACATAAAAGCAAGAAGATGCCAGGAGTATGGTAGCGCACACCTGTAATCCCAGTACTTGGGAGGCTGAAACAGGAGGATCACAGGTTCAAAGCCAGCCTCAGCAACTTAGCAAGGCCCTCAGCAACTTAGACCCTGTTTCAAAATAAAAAATAAAATAGGGCTGGAAGTATAGCTCGGGGGTAGAAAAACCCTGGGTTCAATCCCCAGTACCGCACAAAAAAAAAGCAAGAAGAGGCAGGTTAGGCTCAAAAGGGTTGACAAAAGCAAAAAGGGTGAGTGTGATAGCTGTTTTATATCAAATAAATACAATAGTTAATTAAGGAAAGTACATATTCTGATCAGCAAAATATAGCAAATATACAATACCTGTATAAAATTTTTTCCACATTTAACTACATGTGAGCTTGTGATTATACTTCACTTTTTCTTATCTGTTAGTAAGTTAAGACTTAAAAAAATGGGAGAATTCTGCTTTCTATTTGTTTAGGTTTTGTTTATAACATTTTAAATTCATACAAGAAATCTTTGTAACTTGAGTACCCTTTAAAGACTCCACCTTAAGTGGCGTGATTATATTGTGAGGTTATTTGACAGTAGTTTTCTGAATCTGGGTAGTGATGAAGTTTCAGTCTCCTTTGTTTGCTTTTGTATTGGATTAACTTTTCCATCTTTGTTATAGTTTAGTGTATTAATCTTGCAGAAAGGGGCAACTACTACAGTACCTTTGAATTTTTGAGTATCTAACAAATATACCTGTAATTTTAGCTTCAAATAGTGCATTGACTAATTCTCATTTTTCTTACCAAGATACTTTCTCAGAAAATTGTAACATCTATAGAAAACAAATGTATTATGAATAGGCATATACAACCTACAAACAGGTTTATACTTCTTTAGTTGCTATGATGTAAGTACTTGGAGTCAAAAATATTCCAACTATCACTAGCTTATTAGTTATGTGAACCTGAACAAATTATGGAAGTCAAGTTACTCGAGCCTGATTTTTCCAAACTATAAATTGAGATTATAATACTTACCATGCTACATTGAGATTTAAAAGAAGCATAGGTTGAGCATCCTTAATCCAAAATCTGAAATCCTCCAAAATCCTAAATGTTCCACACCTGCCCTCATGTAACAAGTCACAGTCAAAACACAAGTGCACTAGAAATAGTGCATAAAGTTGCCTTCAGGAGAAAGAGAGAAAAAGAAAAAAGGGAAAACGTACCTTAAATATCAACAAGGTAACTGCGAAGGCCACACACAAGCACAGTCACCTCTGTGAATATGCCCTTCACATATATAATTATTTCCCCAATTGTAATAATACTGAAATCTGGACAAATTTATCTAGGCATTAAAATAGCATTCCTCTTAGGAATTTATCCTCAAACTGCAGTGCTGCATTCATTTCCTATTGTCATTTCTAAACTGTGTTATTTAAAGATACATGTGTATTTCACTCTGTGTGTGTGTGTGTGTGTGTGTGTGTGTGTGTGTGTATGTATATGTGTGGTACTGGGGATTGAATCCAGGGACATTCTACCTTTTAGCTATACCCCCAGCCTTATTTTCTTGTTTTATTTTGAAGCAGGCTCTCATTAAGTTGCTGAGGCTGGCCTCAAACCTGCAATCCTCTTGTCTCAGACTCCCAAGTACTGGGATTATAGGTGTGTGCCACCACGCCTGGCTTAAAGATACACTTTTTGTATCAAAAACCCTTAGGCTATATATATAGTATATAGAAATATAAATGAATGTCATGTTTACACCCCAAGATTTCTCATTATGTATATGAAATATTTTGAAGCATTTCAGTAAGGGATGCTCAACCCATGAAGTTTCTGGTGTCTCTTAGGTGCTCCCCACACACCTCTTTCCTTCTTTTCTGGGTTCAGAGCATTTGAGCTGAAAGGGACCATAAAGGTGGTCTAACCCAACTCCTTATCTTACAGGTGAAAACAGTGAAGCTCGCGGATTTTAAATAATTTGTCAAGTCCATATAGATGATTCATTGCAAATCTGAAAACTTGAGTTTCTTAACTTACATTCTGACATGCTTTCTTCTAGGTATTACGATTCTGTCTTTACTCAGCTGATACAAAATAATGATAAGTGGCATAATAGTGCATTTAAGCCAGACTGACTTTGAATTTAATTTTACAGTAATAAAGTATTAATGCAGAGATTTCCTCTTTTCTTTAAGATGAGTCCAGTAAAGAAACAGCTAACCTCCAGGAAAGAAGCATAAGCAATGTAAGTGTTAGTTTTCCTATCAAGATATGTCCTTTAGAAATAAAAATCATAAATGCTCAATCAGCCACCCTTTCCACTTAAATGTTATTTCTCCCAGGATGACGGTGAAGAAAAAAACGTATCAGGTGCACGTCGGAGAGGGAGAAAACCCAAGCGCTCGCTCACTCTGTCAGATGATGCCGGTATGTCTCTAGCATGTTCTGAATGACAGAGTCTTGTTATTTCAAAATCACCTTTTCTAAAGATGAGGAAAAATCCAGCAGAGTACAGCTAGTGCTAATATTATGTAAATACGTGTGAACTAGCTCTAATCCCGTGTCAGGAATGCTACATCCCAGATGCGTTTCTCAGTGCATGTGACTTTTCCGCAAATGCTGGCTGTGAACTGCATAAGTAAACTATCCCAAATGTGTTTGAGATTAAGCTAAACAGTTGTGAATGGCAAGTGCTGAAACTAAACGGAAGTGGAAAACCACTTCTTCTGCCTCCAGGCCCCCCCGTGTCCTGAGCTACAAGCTCTGTGAGTCTCCTTTGGAAGTGTCTTTGGGAATTGTACAGTCCAGGTGTTACCCTTCTGTCTGAACAGAATCCTCGGAGCCAGAAAGAAAACGCCAGAAATCAGTTTCTGAAGCAACTGAGGACAGAAAAGAGCAAGATTCTGATGAGGAAGAGGAAGAAGAGGAAGAGGACGAGCCCCCTGGCGCCACCACAAGATCCACCACCAGATCTGAGGCGCAGAGGTAATGGGGCAGCCCAGAGCTGCCAGAGACCTTCACCAGCTCCTCCACCTGGATACAGCTCCGGGCTTCAGGGGACGCTGTGTGCTGAATTACCCCTGCCCCTGTGGCAGCCATCTCCTATCATTTATCTTCAGCAGAGGGCACCAGGTCTCAGCCCTCTGCCATTTGCATCTTCTTGGAGAACCTGTTTTCTATCTTAAACGGTTTGGGGCTCACTTCAGAGTCTTGGCAGGTTTTAAATGCTTGCTTGGTAAAACCCATTCACTTCTTTCACGAATATTTTTTGAGTATCTACCATATGTCAAGACACTGTGCTGAGCTCCACGAGTGCATGAGACACAGAAAACAGACCCTGCACTCAACATGCGTAAGCCCAAATCGGGCACACACGTCACTGTCGTCATATGCACTCATAAGACGTTGCCCAAGCTTGACTGTTCTTGACTTCTGTAAGTGGTAATTCAGTGTTTCCCAGAGTGTGCTCTCAAACACTAGTAGAGCCAGGAGCCTCTGAGGAAATGTTTAAAGAGTACCTTGGTCAGATGAGTTTCGGAAAGCCAGTGTAATTCTCTCCCCTTCTTTTCAGTCACAATGTACTTTAAAATATTAAAGGCTTGGCAAAGTCCTAAAGGATGGAAATCTGTTTAGCTTTGCTTAAACAAGCAATATTCGCCCATTATACCCCCTCTTCCTCCACCACCTGCCATGTCCTCGTACCTGCCAACATCAACCAGCACTCCTTTCCATAGCACATTGGGACAAGTGGTGCCTGGCTATATGAGCTCCTCCTAAGCGCGAGCAACTTTTTCCAAAAAGCAAGAATATTTTCCATTTTTAGTGTGATTCATAAGCTGTTAATATTGGCAAAATCTTCGATGATTTCATTAGATGAAATTAATCAAAAACTTCAGGAATGTTTATTTCAAAAGTATAACTATTAACACTTGTCACTATAATAGTAATAATGTCTTATTTACATAAAGACTTAAGATCAAATCACCGTTTCTAATTCCTCCAAACTTACACATTATTACCCATTGGTGCCACACAAAGCTCACATGACTAAAGGTAAAGAGGTCTCATGTTTGGTTTTTTTGGTAGGGCAACTCAGACAAGTAGAAGTCACAGAGTCAAGATTCCTGCTGAAGGAGAGGACGGGCGTGCTAGAGCCCAGCACCCAGCAGTCGGGTGCAGCATACCTCACCAGCACCACCACGTCCTTCTTGCATAGTCACGAAAAGATCATCCAGGACAGTAGGGCTCAGCTCAGAGAAAGTTCCATAGGCCTTCTGGCCGTCTTCCAGTGAATATCCAAAAGTAACTCGAAGACTTGTCTTTAAGAAACTAATTATTTAAAAACAAATCATTTTATATAGTTTGGTAGTTGGATTATCACTGTTCTTCCTTAATGTATTAGGAATTTTCTATTTATGAGTATCTTCTTTTCTCTTTGGTCTAGATTTCTTGGCATTGGTTGATTAGTTTCAGGGTTCTGGCAACTTCTTTGTAATTCACAGACTCTCAGGGCAAGATGTACTCTCAGTACTAGCCCATCAGTGCCTGAACCACTGCTCCAGCAGCTCCTCTGAAATTGTCTTCCTTCCTACACATACCTGGGGCAGGGAATGCCACCCTCCCCTGCGTCCTCTTCCTCATGGTCAGTAGAAGCGGACCCCCTGTAGCTTCTACTCTTCATTCTGGCTCTATTCTTGGGGCCTTCTGTGTAATTTTCTCTTGAGTATTTGAGGGCGCTTCCGGGTCTTCCTCTGTGGAGCCTCCTCGTCATCCCCACGTGCTCTCTTCAGTTTCTGTCCTTTTTAGAAGTAACCGTTCTACGCCAGGTGTGTCTGAGCTAATCCAGGAGAGGATTGCCCCACCTTATCTTCTGGATACTGGTTTTCAGCATGCATCCAAATCAAAGTTGCCCCAGATGAACTGTGCACCGGCTAAACAGGTTCTCTTTCTTAGGATTTTTACTAGGAAGTCAGATCTTCCCTTATCTAATTTCTTTCTTATGCAGTGGGCTCTTGGACCTCAACATTAAGCCCTGTGAATTGTGCTTTCATTAATCTTGGCCCCTTAATTCTGATCTCTTGAGCTCTTGTGGTATCTTTATTTTGTCAACCAACATATTTTCTATTTTCATGGATTCACCTTTTTCTAAGTCATGATAAAATATGCACATTGAAAGCAAAGATAGTCGTGCAACTAGAGTCCGTCCTGGACGACCTCGTGGGCCGTTTCTTAGCAGCGGTCGCACAAGCCCACGGCTCTTCTTCTTTGGTCCCCATTGCTCTGTCTTGCCCACAAGGAGCCTCATCCTTTCTAAGTAGTCCCAAGAACTGGCGAATCCAGCGCTACCATTGCCCAGTGTTTCTGTAATCTGTTTCAGAAAGCATCATAGCAAGCCATCTACACGTGCAACATCCAAACTTGGCAGCCCAGAAACAGTTTCACCTAGAAATCGCCAAAAATTAGCAAAAGAGAAGTTACCTACCAGCGAAAAAGTTAGTAAATCTCCCCCATTAGGAAGGTAAGTCCCTGCTTACACTTCAAGTCATGTCTAACCCCCGAGACCATTTTTGGTACAGTAATGCTTTCTTCTTGATTTGCTTCAAGATTTTTGTCTTAGCAAATAACTGTCTTTGGGGGTCATTGGTATCCCAGAGGAATAGGAAGAGCTGCAGAAAGTGTCTTCGGTGGCCTTACCACCACGTGGCCCGCCATAGAGTGTCCTTTACACATTTTTTTTTTTTTTGGTACTGGAGATTGAACCCAGGGGCATTCTACCTCTGAGCGACACCCCCAGCCCTATTTTATTTTTATTTTGATATAGTCTCGCTAGGTTGCTGAGAGCCTTGCTAAGTTGCTGAGGCTGGCCTCGAACCTGTGATCCTCCTGTCTCATCCTCCCAAGTACCAGGATTTCAGGATGCCCCATCACACCCAGCTTATCTGCTGACTCCATCCACCAGCACCAAAGGCGAGGCTTGTTTCTTCCCGAGTGGTCACGAGTTTGAACGCATGGTTACATCAGTACAGCACGGTGGAGCGGGTAGCAGCCCAGCGTCCTGTGTGGTTTAACTAGAGCACTGCAGAGGGAATGCAGTGGCGAAGCAAAGCATCCTCTTTCAGACCCGGCCGCCTGCCGGCTCGCCCTTCTACTGCATCCCACAGGCTGTGCCGAGCCCTGCTCCCTGCCCATCCCTGTGCCCACCCGCTGAGGGGTGCGCGTGCCACCAGGGTCTCCCCTTCCGCCAGCCCTTCTTCTTCAGAGCGCCTTCCCCACCTGCTTCAGCCCATTCTCAGCTCTCCTTCCTGTGGCGCTCTCCCTACTCAGCAATTAAGACTGGCTTATGGCGTTGGCCTAAGTATCTTAGTTTTATTCCCCCTGAGTCGTTTCTTCCTTGAGATCAGATTCTCGTCTTACTTTCAGTACCCTACAGCCTTCAAATATAAAAGATGGTTCAACATACACATAAACTGTTTGGACATTTCTTACCACATTTTGATCTTCACAGCAAACTGGTATATACTCTTATGCCTATCTGAGAAAGAAAAGCAGATTTTCCCATTTCATCCTCATTAGGTGAAGCATTCTATTTTCCCTTACTTCATGCGTGAGGGAAGACTCTCAGGCAGGTCTGGGTGCACACGTCTCAGTGTGAGTGTGCAGAGGCGTCCACTGGTGAGAATGCAGCCTGGGATTACGCAGGTCCGTGTGGGCATTCAAGTCCGCACGTCTAACGGCTCCCAGGTGATCAGTGCCGCTGGTCACAGGCCACACGCTGGGGGAAAGAAAGCAGGGGTGACCTAGCAGGCCCCAGGGCGGGAAGAGCCCTGTGGCTCGGCTCCTGTTCTCTGCTGACGTGGCCCGGGCACACGCAGCTCTGCGGTGGAAAAGTGTTCCTGGGTGGCCATTGGCTTTCCACAAACATGGTTTGCAATAGGTTATAAGCAAACACTGCTGCCAGCCGTTCTCAGCACAGAGGTAACGTGCCACACCACAGCTCCTGCAACAGTGCTCCACTCAGCGGACTTTATTTCCTTTTGCTCTGAGGAACAATAAGCAAGCGATGTCTTCATACCTACAAAGCTCCATTTCTCTTTATCTTGCGATTTTAGTTTTCCAAGTCTTTTCACTCAGTGATAAGACATTTTCTGCTTGCTTACCGTGTTGATCATTGCAGTAGGCACTAGAGTTAGAGATATGCGTAAATCTCAGCAGCCGGCCTGGGTAAACGTCTGGTGTGTGGGGAGAATAGATGAGCGTAAGACTTTCAGACTTGTGACAGCGACCCACAGTAAGAGTGCCCTCTGCAGCACATCGGGTGCTCACGTTCCTACCAGTGACGGAGACAAAGTGTTCACGAGTCAAACTTAATAGGTGTGATAATGGTGGCATTTTTTATTGTGTTCTATTAATATGTTGCTTTAAAATACTGACTATAACCTGCAGTTTAGAAAAAACACAGCAGATAAATTATAACCGTAAGTGCTGTGGTGAAGATCCAAAGTGCCGTGGGGCTCAAGGCAGTTGCAGCGCGCTTTGTAGTAGAGAAGTTTCCCAGAGAAGTGACTCTTGAGCTAGGGTTTAAAAAATAGAAATTTGAGCTGGGTATGGTGGTACACACCTGTAATCCCAGTACTAGGGAGGCTGAAACAGGAGGATCACAGGTTGGAGGCTAGCCTCGGCAATTTAGCAAAACCTGGAAGCTGAGAGAGCCAACAGGGATTTTATGTATCTGAGATTAGTAACATGATGAATTGGAGTTGTAACAATTAATTCTGGTGGCAGACTGGAGAAGCAGGGTAGGCTGGTGACAGGCTTCTATAAAATTCCTAGCTCACATTGCCAGCTGCTTTCTATAATATTTTACATGAAACGTGGTTTTGCACTGGGTCACACCCTAAGTTGCAATCCTGCCGTGTTCTTGTTAGCTGTTTCAGCGTGGGACAGGGTGTACACGGGTAGCACTAGCAGTTCATTTCTTTGTTTCATTGATTAGAACTAGGGCCCAGAGAAGGAAGCCGCCTTGGCTGAGGTCAGCACCTAGAGGTGGTGGAGCTGAGCCCAACAGCAGAGCACAGGCCTCACACTCCACCACAGGCCCACGCTGGTCTGAAGTCACTGGCAGATAACCAGTGTGCTCAAGCTTCTTTTCCTGTATAAATTTTCTCTTCTTAGCAGTCAGGTTGAAACCCTTCCATTTTTTTTTAAAGAACTCCCAAATTGTTTGAGTACCTGCTTTTAACTCTCACATTGCCTTGACTTTTGTTTAATGCAGATCAAAGGCACAGCTCTCCCCTTCTACCAAGCGCAAGAGAGAAGTCAGTCCCCCTGGGGCCCGGACGAGAGGCCAGCAGAGAGTGGAGGAGGCCCCTGTGAAAAAGGCGAAGCGGTAGCCTGCCACGCAGGCCCCGGCCGTGGCGGAGCACGGCCCTTGAGGGCCACGGGCCTTTCTGGTTTTTAACCAAGAAAAGGATATGCATGTGCTGTAAGTTCCTAGGTGCAAGCTTTTTCTTGTTATGTTTTAAACGGCTTTATAAACTATTGTTCATAGAAGATATTATGTACATTTATTTCAGATAAAGGAAAATAAGTTTACTTTGTATCTGAATTCAAAACAAAGTAGTTGTATATTTTAACATTCAAAATTGGGATTTCCCAATGCGACACATCACTAATGCAAACCCTTCCAGCCCATCAGACACCAGGCCGCCTACTGGTGATCTGTGTATAGTATATAAACATGTAAAAATAGGTTGTATTTTACTCTATGTATGATGCTAATCAATGAACACTTTATTTATTTTACAGAGAAAACTTATCTGTGAACTTTACTATATATCTGTTTATTTTATTTTATTATTTTTTTTAATAAAAAGGGGTTTTAAATGCTATGCAGTCATTAGTAGAACATTTTTTAGAACTCTGCCTGCCCTATAACTCTGAAATGACCTGGCAGGAAATAGACAAACTCTCGCATGTATCCAAGTAAAGTAGTTTAGCTAAAGAAAGGGTCTCCATTGCTCTTCTGTTCAGTCGTGACTGGTTTTTAAGAATGTAATTCGTTTTTAGATTATACTTGCATCTGTGACTTTGCCACCAGCCCCTGACATTAGAGGTCCTGGCGGTTCGGGTGAGGTGACGCCACACCACCCGTAGTAGCAATCGCTCTGCAGGTGTCGTTCCTCTCCCCTCCTCCCCGCTGTCCCGAAGCTTCTACCAGTATTCTTCCCTAGTGTCTTCTCCGGCGAAGAGAAGTGCGTCGAAGGTTAGGTCACTCCTGTCTGTTCAGCTTCAGGATTTTATGTTGTTTTATATGCAGCTATCTCAGTATAGAAACTGGATTTATTGCCAGGTTCTTTTTTAAACATGTTTTAACTCTCATATGAACAAACTGTCTGACTTAAGTTTTTCATAAAATTAAACTTTCTTAAGGTCAAATTTGTCTCTTGCAATGATGTGATGAGTTGCCAAATAATTGAGATTATTTTAAAATGTTTTGCTCATATTCTTGTTTTATAATTAAAATTTACATTCAGTGTGTGTGGGTTTTTTTCTTGACTCAATGTAAGGTGGATATTTGTCATTTTACATGGTTTCTTACTAAGATTTTATATATAAATTATAAAATGTTTCCCTAAAACTTGAGTGGTAAGAATTTTTTTCTGTGTTTTAATTTTTTCCTGTGACTACCATTTCTTCTCTCCAAGTAACTGGTCTTAGATATCTATGGTTTCATCTTCCTATTCAAGTCTGAGTCAGTAACAGCTCTGTCCTAGTAGAACTGAACTTTAGATCCACAAGGGACCTGGGGACCAGGAACATGAGTTTCTCACGTTTATATATGTGGGTGAGTTTTAACCAAAGCTCAAAACCTAGTGGTTTGTCTTAAAGTCAAGGTTAGAAGCGTGACTGGGTTCCAAGGCTCCCAGTTTCTGGAGTAACCTTTGCACTTTCAGATTGGTTCACCAGAAACATAGACCTGGAGATAAATTCTCAGCGCAACAACAGGCTCCTCAGTTTAGGGATGGCTGCCATGGGCGTGGCCTTACAGGGATCCAGGCTCCTCAGTTAAGGGATGGCTGGCGTGGGCCTGGCCTTATAGAGATCCAGGCTCCTCAGTTTAGGGATGGCTGCCATGGGCGTGGCCTTAAAGGGATTGAGTAATCGGCTTAGGAGGAAATGCTGCTTCTTAACTTGGAACCACATAGTAAAACTGCATGAAGAATTTTCTGGTGGGGAAGTCAGCTCGACCACTTAGTAGCTTCCAGTGGTTCTGAACCCCAAGTAGAGAAGAGTCCACCTTCCCCATGGGGGTGGATATACGTGGGAGCAATCTTCATGATGAGTTGATACAACTAGCATTTAGTAGAAGGAAACAGGTTAGGAGTATGAAACATCCTACAGTTCACAGGATAGTCCCAGAATCCGAACAAATCCCCAGCCCCAAATGCCACTGAGGACCACCTGCAGACCTTTCTGACTGGCAGTTCCCTGGTCTTACACTGCCACTGCCTCACGGCTCAGGGAGCAAGCTGGACCCTAGCCCGGCTGCTATCCCCAACACAGAGCAAGACAAAGCTGGGACAATCAAGAGAGACTGACTAGCCAGGCGCGGTGGTACAGGCCTCTAACCCCAGTATTTTGGAAGCTGAGACGAAGATCCCAGGTTTGAAGCCAATCTGGACAACTTAGACCCTGTTTCAAAATAAAAATTAAAATAGGGCAGGGCCGAGGGTGTAGCTCAGATGCAAAGACTTGCAGAGAAGGTAGCAGAGCATCCCATGACCAAAGGCAAAGTGGCTCACAAGCAGTGGTGATCCCTCTTCACTCTGTAAATCCTCAACAGTAGTTCTCCCCTTTGAGCTAAAGCTAAAAGAAGGGGCAATTCCTCGGGGTCATACCACTTGACCCCGCCACCTAGACTTCATAAATAGTAGAACCTGCTAAGGCTGGCCATATCCGCCCTCTTCCCTCTTTCTGCCACACAGCTGCTCACTACCCCAGGTCTGTAATGTAAGGGCACTTTCCCCCAGGCATCTCTGCATCTAACTGGTTTGAGATGGGGCAGATGGTTCTAATTGGAAGAAATGCTGAAAAAGTTTGCTTTCTTATTTTCTGTTTTGTTTTATTTTGTTTTGCAGAACGGGATAGAACCCAGGGGAATTCTACCTCCGAGCTACACCCCCAGCCCTATTTTTTTATTCTTTATTTTGAAACAGGGTCTCACTAAGTTGCAGAGGGCCTCACTAAGTAGCTAAGGCTGGCCGCAAACCTGTATCCTCCTGTCTCAGCCTCCCAAGTACTGGGATTACAGGCGTGCACCACTACACCCGGCTGTTTTGGTTTTTTTTTT
>PVJS01002422.1:0-47243 GCA_004027185.1 Glis glis | reverse complement strand
TTTTGAAACCGGGTCTCACAAAGTTGCGGAGGGCCTCACTAGTTAGAGAGAGAGAGACAGAGACAGGGAGAGAGAGAGAGAGAGAGAGAGCTGAGGCTGGCCATGAACCCGGATCCTCTGGTCTCGGCCTCCCAAAGTACTGGGATTACAAGCGTGCACCACCACACCCGGCCACCCTTATGTTTTTAAAAATTACAACTTAGCCCTCTTCATGTAATTAAATCGAGAACAAGAGGTATTTCATGTTACAGTGATAGAGAAACATCTCAGGGGAAGAAAATAGTTTTCTAGCCAGCATTGTCCCCTCTGAAACTGCTCTACTGGGAAGATCCAAATTTGCTGAGCCCCTACCCTATGCCCACAATGAGGATGGCGATGAGGACCCAGGTGTCCAGGGTGACAACCACGTGAAGAGACAGCTGGGCTACACAGAGATTGATGTCTCGTCTCAGGACACAGCAAGGCCAAGAAAATTACCTTTCTGAGAGAGGTTGGGACAAAGAACTCCTGGCAGTTGAAAGGAGGCTTTTGTTTATTTTTAAGTATAAAATAGAGTTTCAAGCAAGGTTGGAACCTGGAGAAGAGAACATTCTGGAAGCTGAGGAGTAGGAAAGACTGGTGGCATTTTTACCACCAAGTTAACCTTTCAGAAACTTTCTAGAGAAAACCTATGCAGACCTATACAGATAATAACGATGTAGCTCTGTGGTATGCAAAACATAGGTCCAAGAGGTGTTCTTTCACACTGTAGCTCTTCTTGGAAATTCAGTGTGCACATTCATACACGTTAAGAAATCATGGGAGGAATCTGGTTAACTTTACCCCTAGAATTTACCAAAAAGCCTTAGGATCCCTGCTTCCTCCCTGTAATGCACAGAGAAAATTTAACATCTGTGGAAGTTGATTTTGCACAAAACTTTGAAAATCCTTAATTCCATTTCCTAGTAACCCTGTGAAGTAGTATCAGACTCCCCGTTTCTGATGGGTTGAAGTTCAGGGTGGTTATGTAACTTGCTGAAGGCCACATGTATCAAGCATGACGGGCGGGACTGGCACCAAGGTCCCGCAAGTCTCGTTTGAGGGTTTCCTCCACTTTGGCCTGCTTAGCACCCACAGTGGAAGTGAGAGGGCTACAACCTTCCCCCCATTTTCTTAGCAATACACTTGATTGTTAAGTTTCTAAAATAACAACATTTTTATTATACAAGTAATATCTCAATTAACAATAAGCAGGGGGGAAAAATCACTTGTAGTTCCTCAAAGTCAGATATTATCACCATAATCTTCTGTGTAATTCTTCCAGACTTTTTGCTATTTATTTCTATTCAAAACTTGTGCACTACAATTCACCAAATCTAAGATGCTATTGACAATGCACCATTACTTCATATACTATTTAAAAAAAAAAGAAGCCGGGCATGGTGGCTCATGCTTGTAATCCCAGTACTTGGGAGGCTGAGAGAGGAGGATCGCAGGTCCTAGCGATCCTCAGAGAGCCAGCCTCAGCTACTTAGTGAGGCCCTCCGCAACTTCATGAGACCCGAACACCCCTGGGTTCAATCCCCGGTACCGCAAAAATGAATAAATAAATAAATAAATAAAAATAAATTTTAAAATATTTTTTAAAAAAACATGACATGAGAATGACAGTCCTAATGAGATGTGTGGAAAGTCATATCTGCTTCTTGCCTTCAAATCTCTCTCCTCAAATCAGAGGGGTTTGGTGATTTCTCCATTAGCTGTGGGATTTGGTGTGTTAGTCAGCTTTCTATCACTGTGACAAAATGCCTGAGAAAAAACAAAGCAGGAAAGTTATATTTCGGCTCCTGGTTTCAGAGGTTTCAGTCTATAGTCACTTGGCCCCATTGGTGTGGTGAGGCAGGAAATCATGGCGGGGAACGCATAGTGGAGTGAAACTGCTCATCACCTCATGGCGTCCGGAAGCAGAGAGAGAGAGAAAGAGAAGGGGAGGGAAAGGCCCAGGAACAAGATTCACCCTTCCCGGGCACCCCCCCCCCCAGTGACCCGTTTCCTCCAGCAGGACCCCACCGCCTACAGTTCCCACCGCCTCCCGATAGTCCATTGAGTTGTGAACGCAATGACAGGCTGATCCACTGACGAGGTCAGGGCCCTCGTGACCCAGTCACTTCCCAAAGCCACTGGGGACCAAGCTGTCAACCCTGGAGCCCTCGGGGACATTCCCCATCCTAGCCGTGACAGTACATAGTAGACAATCCTTTACACACTTCTTGGGAATAAACTGTAGCAACATCTTTGTCAATATCTTCCTTTCTTGGGTCTCAGAAAGCACTTGGTTGTTGCTTTACAAGAAAATAGAAGCCGGGCGTGGTGGCACACACTTGTAATCCCAGTACTTTGGGAGGCGGAGACCGGAGGATCCGGATTCACGGCCAGCCTCAGCTCTCTCTCTCTCTCTCTCTCTCTCTCTCTCTCTCTCTTTCTATCTCTCTCCTTAGTGAGGCCCTCCGCAACTTTGTGAGACCCGGTTTCAAAATAAAGTATAAAAAATAGGGCCGGGGACGTAGCGCGGAGGTAGAAAGCCCCTGCGTTCAATCCCAGGTACCACAAAAAAAAAAAAGAAAATAGAGAATCAAAACAACTTTTTAAATATATAGAATTACAGTTATTTCTCCAACACTGAATATTTGCCTCACTGAATAACATTTGTTTGCTGCTAGGTTTCTGTGCCTTTTTTTTCCCCCTTTTTTATTTTTATTTTTTGGTACTGGGGATTGAATGCTTGGAGGCATTCTACCTCCAAGCTTCACCCCCAGTCTTTTAATTTTTAGTTTGAAACAGGGTTTCATTAAGTTGCAGAAGATCTTGCTAAGTTTCTGAGGCTGGCCTCGAACCTGCAATCCTGTCTCAGCCTCCCGAGTACTGGGATTACAGGATGTGCCACCACACCAACTTTGTGTGCCTTTCTGAATCCTCAGGAATTCTTGTTTTGATGCCAAACCACCATGTACTGTTTTAAAGACATTTTTAATTGGTGTTTAAAATCAAAGTGTGTAAACCAATGATACACATAACTCAATGTGATAACAATATGAACAGTCATATCAAGTTCACACATGGCAAACACGGAAAATCATATAACTGCCACTGTTCAATAGCAATTTTAAGATGCCATTAAAATATGAGAAAAAGTGTCCCTTTGAATTAATGAAACATGTAGAGATTGATTATAATAATGAGATTTAATGTATCCTTTTATATCATTGCTTAAAATGTATAATTTTATGGAATATGTATTATAACCAAAAGGATATTTCATATATATATTATACACACACAATATAAAGAATTGTTCTTTAAAATCCCACAAACTGCCCTTCAACTTAAGACATAGAGCAATACTAACACTGAAGTGTATGAAGAGCCCGCATACAATCTGCCATGGGACTTAGCTTCCAAAATCAC
This sequence comes from Glis glis, assembly GCA_004027185.1. NCBI lineage: Eukaryota > Metazoa > Chordata > Mammalia > Rodentia > Gliridae > Glis > Glis glis. The sequence continues at coordinate 43,799 of PVJS01002422.1, read as the reverse complement.
ATGACTAACTCCCCTAATAAATCACTTTATCTCTCTATATATATCTGATTGGTTTTTCTCTGGAGAACCCTAACTAGTACAAGCAAACCCAGTGTAACAGTGACCTGTTGGCAGGACTTAACAAGGGCCTAGAGACACAGGCCTTGCACCACAAATCAGAATCTACAAAGAAGGATGGGTTTGGAGTTAAGAGACGATAGCTTATCAATCAACACGAGACACATTCTGACTCCTCATGTCCAACTCACCCTTTTCTAGATATTTAAACTTCAATATAGCAAGAGCAACTTGTGGCTAGTGGTTTTCCCTTAGTCCCTGATGAACTCAGCGATGCGTTTTAAGTATGCAGTCCAAATAAGCGATGAGTCCCACACCTGGGAGTTACCCTGCAGGAAGACCGCTGAGATATCTGATGTGCGGTCCTATCTAAAGTGGAAACTCTGAGCGCATCTCTCACATTCTCTGCAGAAATCATTTGTGTCCTCGTTTTTTGTTTGTTTGTTTTTTCTGGTACTGGGGATTGAACCCAGGGGCATTCTACCTCCGAGCTACACCCATAGCCCTATTTTTTGTTCTTTATTTTGAAACAGGGTCTCACTAAGTTGCGGAGGGCTTCACTAAGTAGCTGAGGCTGGCCGCGAACCCAGAGCCTCGAGTCTCCGCCTCCCAAGTACTGGGATTACAAGTGTGTGCCACCACACCTGGTTTGTGTCCTCTTTTGCTGTTTACATCTCCTGAAAGATCAGCCTAAGTCAGTTTTTAATAAATGCATTTCTCTATGACCATTAGCAGAATCTGTTCACTGCTTTTTATTTATTTTTATTTATTTATTTATTTATTTATTTATTTATTTATTTATTTATTTGCAGTACCGGTGATTGAACCCAGGGGCGTTCTACCTCCGCGCTACACCCCCAGCCCTATATTTTATACTTTATTTTGAAACCGGGTCTCACGAAGTTGCGGAGGGCCTCACTAAGTAGAAAGAGAGAGAGACAGGGAGAGAGAGTATGTGAGAGAGAGAGAGAGAGAGAGCGAGCGAGCTGAGGCTGGCCGCGAACCCAGATCCTCCAGTCTCCACCTCCCAAAGTACTGGGATTACAAGTGTGAGCCACCACGTCCGGCCTGTTCACTGCTTTTTAAAAATGGCATCTTTTCAGTTGAGTGCAGTGGCACATGCCCGTAATCCCAGTACTTGGGAGGCTGAGACAGAAGGACCACAGGTTCAAGGCCAGAGCGCAATATCTTAGCAAGACCCTCTTTCAAAATAAAATATAAAGTAGGTCTGGGGGTGTAGCTCAGAGATAGAATGCCCCTGAGTTCAATCCCTAATAACACACACACACACACACACACACACACACACAGGCATGCATATTTTCAAAATGAGTTTACCATCAACAAGTAGAGTTTTTATTTGTGGAAATCCATTTGTCAGTCTTCAAAAAGTGTCAAACTAACACTTCCTGCAACTGAAAAGAAGTCCTCAGCAAGAACTCGCCTTCCCTGTTTTGGCTTGTGTGTCCCTACTCACCATTTCATCTCTGTTCTGTGTGGGGGTTCTGGTCCATCACAAAATTCTTTCCCCAGTAAACATTGCTGGAGTTTAAAAGGATATAATCGATCATTTCAGATTCTTGAAATTAAAAAGTACATCAGTCCTTTCAGCGAAAGCCACGTCTCAATAAATATGCCTGTCTGCACCCCTGGGCCCCGACTTCCTTCCGACCACAATGTGGGTTTATGCTAGAGATGACGCGGACAGAGGTACCTTTGCTTGTCCTTCTGCTGCTTCACTAACCCGTTCTGAAGTCACGGGAAGCACACGTCTCCGTCCCCAGGTCACCTGCCTTTGTGCCTCTGAAGTCTCCTCAAACTGCTTCTTGACAGTTCCCAGGACAGCCCGGTCCCGTCTGTTCCTCGGACGTTCCATTAAGCCCCTGCTCTACCACCGTATCCTGTTTTCCCTTCCTGTTTCTAGTCACACTTACTCAGACAGAATGACAGCATTTGCTATAATTCCTTGACATAAATCTCTCCGGGGAGCTTTCTCCCCCATCCTCAGCTCCCTTCTCTGGAGGCACAGCCCTCCCTCTGGCGCTTTCCCTTTCAGAACCCGGTCCAAAGCATCCCACTGTGGAAACAAACATCTCCAAGTTAGGTCTGGGAAGATGATTTAGCAACAACAAAAGAAACTAAAATATGTTATTTGTGCTAAGAGGCTCAGGGAACAGCTCTGTAACTTGGAATGCTGGTGAGCAGCACAGGTTTTACAGAGCAGGCTGTGTCAGCAGGCGCCCTCCTGGAGCCACCATGGACTGCAAGACCTGGAACTAATCGCTTGGCCTCTGTGTCTCAGTTTCCTCATCTGTAAAAAGCAATTCTGATACTGGCCCTGCTCACCTCCTAGGATTGTTCTAAAGGTAAAATGAGACCATTGGTCAATGAATATTTGCTAAGAGCCCACCGTGCGACAGGCCCATTCTAGGCACTAGGGACCTGACCATGGGTCATGTAAAACACTGAATTTATGAGATTCATCCATGTGGTTGCATGTAGTTGTAGACTGGTCATTCTCACTGCTGTCTAGTATTCTATTCTGTGAATATACCACATTCAGTTTACCCATTCTACTGTTGAGCATTTGGATAGTTTCCAGGGTTTTGACTCTTACCAAAAAACCAGGCTATGAACATTCTGGAATATATCACGGTGGACTTGTATGTGCCTTTCTGATGGGCCCATTTCCATTTGGTCTTCCTAATGAAGATAGAGAGAAAGTCTCAGGTTGGTGCTAGCATGCTGTGACATCTTTGCAGTCCTAGTCACAACAGAGTCAACCTCATCCCACTGCAGCCAGCTAGAGTCCACAAACAGTGTTCTGCCTGCGTTAGAGGTATTTGTAAGATCGTATATGACAAGCGGTTACTAGTGCTCTGAATATTTACATATTTATAAATACGCTTCTATTGCTTCCATGTTATTTATATAAAGGTTCTTTTGAAGAAAAGCTTTTTTCGGGTTTTAAAAATAAGTTATTAGAGCCGGGCATGGTGGCGCACGCTTGTAATCCCAGTACTTGGGAGGCTGAGACTAGAGGATCCGGGTTCGCGGCCAGCCTCGGCTACTTAGTGAGGCCCTCTGCAACTTCGTGAGACCCGGTTTCAAAATAAAGGATAAAAAATAGGGCCGGGGGTGTAGCTCGGAGGTAGAACGGCCCTGGGTTCAATCCCCAGTACCGCAAAAAATAAATAAATAAATAAATAAATAATAAAAATAAGTTATTAGCAGGGCATGGTGGCACGCACTTGTAATTCCAGTACTTGGGAGACTGAGACAGGAGGATTGCAGGTTCCAGGTCAGCCTCAGCAACTTAGCGAGAACTTGTTTCAAGATAAAACTATAAAATAAAAAGTAAGGGCTGGGGATGTAGCTTGGAGGTAATGCCCCTGGGTTCAATCCCCAGTACAAAAAAAGAAAAAGTTATTTAAGCTGGGCATGTTGGCGCATGCCTGTAATCCCTCCCAGTACTTGGAAGGCTGAGACATGAGGATCACAGGTTCACAGCCAGCCTCAGCAACCTTGTGAGGCCCTCCGCAAGTTAGTAAGACCCTGTTTCAAAATAAAAAAAATAGGGCTGGGAGTTTAGCTCAGAAGTAGAATGCTCCTGGATTCAATCCCCAGCAACACACACACACACACACACACACACACACACACACACGCATGCACGCACACATGCACACTTATTTAAATAAATGTTTTAAGTAAATTGTGATCATAGATGGATAAACACAGGTGGTAAAAATGTAAAGAAGGGATATATGAAGACTACCATTTAGGACGTGCTACTCCGGAAACGCACGCTTTTACCAGTATAATTCACAATAGCCGAGCTATAGAGCCAACCCAGGTATCCATCAACAGATGAATGGATAAAGAAAATGAGGTATAAGCTGGGTATGGTGGCTCACATCTGTAATCCCAGTACCTGAGAGGCCGAGAAGAGACTCTCGGGTTCGAGGCCAGTCTCAGCAACTTAGCAAGACACTATTTCAAAATACAAAGTAAAAACAGGGCTAGGGATGTAGCTTGGAGGTAGGATGGCCTTATGTTCAATCCTCAGTACAAAAAGAAAAAAAGAGAAAATGTGGTATATACACACAATGGAGCTTTACTCAGCAATAAGGAAGACCAAAAGTATGCCATTTGCAGGAAAATGGATGGATGATGCTGGGTGAGACCAGCCGGACTCAGAACGTCAAGGCCGTGTGTCCTCTCTCATATGTGGAAGCTAGAGAGTAAAAAGGAAAGAAAATGGACCCATGAAAAGGAGGAGAGAAGCCAGGAGAGTCATAGAAGGGGCTTGGGGTAAAAGGAGAGGAGGGAAAAGGGAAGTTTGGGGAAGGAAACCGAGCAAATAATGTTATGTGCATATATGAACGTTATCACTTTGAATCTCACTGCCATGTACAATCACAATGCACCCATGAAAAATATTTAAAAACTTTTTTAAAGCCATGACTTTGAATTGCGTATTTTTGTTTATTCTGATGGGGTGACAACTTGCTTTCAGTAATGGATTTAATCAAAGACCAGGTGCTCGGGCTGAACACACTAGCAAATCACTTTCCAGCTGTGGGGTCCCTATCTCCAGGAGGAAAAGGTAGCAATAGCTGGTGGGGCAGGGAGTCCCCGAGGCCTCAGAACTAAGGTACAATGCCAGCTGAGCCTGCGGGAGAAGAAAAGTGTCTTTTTAAAACCTCACATTTGTATCTCTTCTTATTGAAGTGCTTATTCATTTCAGTTGCCCACTTCTTGATCGGATTATTTGTTTTCTTAGTGTAAAGCCTTTTAAGTTCTTTGTATATTCTAGATATTAGACCTCTGTCAGAGGGATAGCTTGCAAATATCTTCTCCCATTCTGTAGGCTTTCTCTTTAGGCTCTTGATGGTTTCCTAGATACATGAAAAAATGTTCAACATCATTAGCAATCAGGGAGATGCAAATCAAAACTACTCTAAGATTTCATCTAACCCCAATTAGAATGGCAATCATTAAGAAGTCAAACAACAACAAATGTTGGCAAGGATGTGGGGAAATTGGGACTCTTCTACACTGTTGGTGGGATTGCAAACTAGTTCAACCACTATGGAGATCAGTGTGGAGATTCCTCAGAAAACTGGGAATGGATCCACCATGTGATCCAGCTATACCACTACTGGGTATCATACCAAAGGGATTGAAACCAGAAAACTACAGTAATATATGCATACCCATGTTCATAGCAGCACAATTCACAGTGGCCAAATTATGGAACCAACCTAGGTGTCCATCAACAGATGAGTGGATTAGAAAATTGTGGGAAATACACACAATGGAATTCTACTCAGCAATAAAGAAGAACAAAATAACATCATCTGCAAGAAAGTGGAAGGCTCTGGAGAACATTATGTTAAGCGAGATCAGTCAATCACAAAAAAAGAAGGGACATATGTTTTCATTAGTATGTGCAACCTAGGGAGTAGTGGGGACACACAAGGGACTCTGGTTGATAATGGAGAACCCTTAGTGGGGCAAGGGAAGTGGTACAAGGGAAGGGGAAGGGCAAGAAAGAAGTGAATCAGTGGAATTACTATCATACACAATGTGTACATGTGAGAATATACCAACATCATTCTCCGGTACTTCACACGGGTGGGGGGAGGCGGGGGGGACACTAAGAGCTGTATGCATGTATATTAACATCAAATTGATATTCGCTGTGATGTAAGACTCCAATGCACCAATAAAAGCACGTTAAAAATAAAAATAAATAAATAAAACCTCACATTTGCCAGGCATGGTGGTGCACGCTTGTAATCCTAGTACTTGGAAGGCTGAGACCGGAGGATCCAGGTTCACAGCTAGTCTCAGCTACTTAGTGAGGCCCTCCACAACTTAGTGAGACCCTGTTTCAAAATAAAGAATAAAAAATAGGGCTGTGGGTATAGCTCGGAGATAGAATGCCCCTGGGTTCAATCCCCAGTACCACACACACAAAAAAAATAAAAAATAAATGAAACCTCACATTTTCATGAGCTCTCCACAGGAAGAAGAGGATGGACAAAGATGGAGAACACGTGGGTAAAATAAACAGGGGCCAAGGTTTGGAGGGGCTTCCCAGGAGCACCAGGGAGCAGGAACACAGGCGGGAGAGCCCCTTTGGGAAGCAATTCCTCCACCCAGCTTATCAGCCATTGCCCTCCTTAGGTGCCACTGATGGCCTGAGCAGCTCCAAACTTTTTTTTCTTTTCTTTTTTTTTTTTTGGTGGTGGTACTGAGGATTGAACCCAAGGGCATTCTACCTCTGAGCTGCACCACCAGCCCTTTCTATTTTTTGTTTTGAAATAGGGCCTCCCCAAGTTGCTGAGGGTCCCACTAAGTTGCTTAGATTCTTGCTAAGTTGCTGAGGCTGGCCTCAAACCTGTGATCCTCTTGTCCCAGCCTCCCAAGTACTAGGATTACAGCCATGAACTCTTGACTTGATCCCTACCCAGCTCCCTGGCCTCTCCCCCTCCCACCCATCACTATACTATTCATACTCCAGCAAGGGTTTCTTTGTTTATTTTTTTACTCTTCCAAGATTTCTAATCCATTGGACCTATATGTATTAGTCCCCTTCCTCGTGCCAGTATACATGCCTAGATCCACCACTGATTCCATGGGTCATGGTTATACACCCTGGCTGACTGCTCTTGATGTCCGTAATGACCCAGCCATGCGTCAACCTTGGGTACCACACTGTCACCATGGGGGCGGGGGATCGCTGGAGGAAAGCACAGGCCTGTGCTACCTGGACACGCTTTCAATTCACCACGTGAATCTGTCTCCTTCCTTTCCCAGTGTACAAACAACTATTTCTTACCTTCTCACTCTATCCCTGCTCCAATTCTCCTAGCTGCTCTCCATGCCCGGCTGGCCTTACACCTGTTGGAGAGATTACATGAAGAGAGGTTAATATGCCCGAAACACGTCGTCAGTACTCAGTAACTGCCAGCCATCCCTGCCATTACCTCAGCCCCAGTCACCTGGCTCACTGGCCTGCAGGTACCTGTGTGGTTCTCCTTACTAGAGACCCGCCCTCCCAACCTTCTCCAAGACTTTGCTACTGCAGTTCTCTTCTCTCCTACATCTTTGAACGTCTTTCTCTGTTGGACCGTTGACATGAGCACAGGCATATATTCTACTCTCTTCTATGAAGTACATCTCTGGACTTAGGATCCCTCCATCACGCCTAGAAGGAAATCCATGTTCCTTATTATGGCTTACAATCCCCTGCTTGACAACTCCTGGACCCCAACTCTTACCACTCCACCTCCCTCCCGCTGTGCTCTGGCCACAGGCGCGTGCCTTGGGGTCTGTGAGCTCACTAGGGTTGTGTCTTCACCAGTTACAGCTGCTGTAACAAGAACTTTATAGATGGGGTGACTTAAAGGGCAAACGGTTGCTTCTCAGAGTTCTGGAAGCTGAGAGGCCCAAAATCAAAGCGCTGGCAGATCCAGTGTTTGAAGACTCCTGTAGCCTCATATGGCAGAGAGAGGAGGCAGAGACAGAGGAAGGGAAGGAAGCGAGCTCTCTCACAGAGCCACTGATCCCGTTCATGGGGGCTCTACCCGAGACCCCATTACCATGCAAGGGCCTCACATTCCAACAGCATCAGAACGCAGAAACTTTCAGACCACAACACATGGTCCCCACCTGGAGCCTTTTGCCTTAGTGTCTCTGCTCTCTGAAAGATCTCTCCCTTGGTCTGCCCAAGGATCTCTCTCTGCTGCGAATCTGACTCCACACTAAGTAGTTCCAAATCTGTTTTCATTTCTCCGCAGAACATCTCACCACCCTAGCTCTTCTCCATTGCTCCAAGCACAGCCTTCAACAGATTGCTGGTATCCCCCACTTCCATGTTAGCCCGTTGAGAGTCAGGTCTTAGAAGGCCTTGAAAGCCCAGAACCTAGAACCCTGCCTGACACCAAAGGGGCACGCGTTGGATAGTTTCCCAAGGAGAATCTGGCTTGATGCTGGGAGGGCCCAGCATAGTTTTTTAGAGACAGAGAAACAATAAATCCAGAAAATATTCCTTGTGTTTCACAAGCATTTCAAACTCACCACAACAGCACAAGACATCTTTCTCTATATGGGCCCCAATAGCATCTCCATCCACCCACCCTCAAACCCCGACCGGAAAGATGAGTTTATTTGTAATGCCTGAACGTTCTGACATTGCAGGTTAAATATCTCATCAGTATCATGAATAAATTAGTCTCTGAAAAACAGTCTTGCGACCAATAAGACACAGCTAGCTGCCCTACGTCATCACCCAGGGAGAAGGTGTGAGCCTCTACAGCAGGCAGCCTGCAGAGCCTGCTCAAAGGAATCGAGGATGGTGAGCAGGTCTTTGAGCTCTCCCCACTGCAACAACTGGGGTTCCAGAACTGACCCCAACATGTCCCCTCTGCCCCAACCCCTTCCCCCAGCCTTTGAATGAGCTGAGCCTTTTGTGGGGATTCTAGGTCTGGGTGAGTTTTTAAAATGGAACATCTCCACTGTTGGATCGCTGAAAACGCGAGACTGTGGAGATTTAAAAAAAAAAACGGGAGTAAAAAACATCCCGTTTTGGGAAACCGATCTTTTTCTTTTTAGCTCTACTTACCATAGGTATTTTTCTGAGTCGGTAGACTGCACATCCCGAAGGGGCTCCCGCTAGGTGGCGCTCGCTCTCCACTGTACCCAGAGGGTTAGGGAGCCCGCGCATTAACACCCTGAGAGGTGATTTCCAACCCCAGCTTTTTACAGAAAAACAAGCTCCAAAAGAAGGTCTCTTCCCGGAGGTCGCCCCCCTACATCTCGGACTCGGAAGCATAAGCTGATATATGAACCCAAAGAATTTCCATCGCCTGGCTGTCTCCCTCTACGCGATAGTTTATTAATTTTAGTAAAATGGTGCGTTTCTTCCTTTCTCCTTAACGAGGTTTAGGTTTAGACCCTCGGGCCTTAGCTAAGTGCTTTATTTTCAAGTATGTGGAATAGGAAAAAATATCGTTAGATTTGCCCGCTTGGATTTTTTCTTCGATTTCCTCAAATTCAAACAAAGCTCCTTTTCTGGTGTAATTACAAACCGATAGTGACAGTGATGGAAACGTTTAATGAGAATAAACCTGAAGGTTAATGAGAAAAGCCGGTTAGCGGGGGAGGGGGGATTCGATCAAGGCCAGATTTGAATCCTGATGTAGCCACCTGCGACGGTCTGTGAGTCTCGTTTTCCTCATCTGTACAATGGGAATATTGTTACTCATCCCACCCCCAGGGTTGTGAACAATAAATAAAAAACAGGATTCGGCTCCTGGCCCATCGTCGATGCGCAATATTTGTTTAACTATAAGACTGCCTTGGCGTGTAATAGTAAGGGTTCTCTCTGCAATCCGACGCAGCTGGACCACGCGCCTGAAAAACCTTGCGGTGGTCTGGACTTAGGGACGCAGGAGCCGGACGCCTGGGTTGCTTCCGCGGGAGTCTGCAGGTGGGGATTCAGGGTCAGTCCCCAGCAGGACCTCGGCCTAGGCTACACCCCATCTCCTCCCTCCTGCTTCCCGCAGCAGCTCCGCAGTGGCCTCACACAGCAAACCCTCTTTTTAAAGGAGTGACTACTAGACAGGGCAGGTGACTTCGGTCAAGGGCACCGGTGCTGCGAGGGGACCCCCGAGTGGCCTGCCTTCGCAGGGCAGCGCCCTGGGGCTGCTGAAAGCAGGGAGGCCGTCTCCTTTCTCCTGCCAGGCGGCTGAGAGTGCAGGTGGCGGAGAGCGACCACGCGTCTCGCCCGGGCCCAGCAGGCAAGTCCCCTGCAGAGCGCGCGCCCCGAGGCCGGGGTCTCCTCCTCCCCAGCCCTGGCGGCTTTCCATCCGCATCTGCATCCGCATCCGCATCCCCATCCCCATCCCCATCCGCATCCGCATCCGCATCCGCATCCGCAACCGCATCCCCATCCCCATCCCCATCCTCATCCCCATCCGCATCCCACTCTGCGGACCACGGCCAGAAGCCCTCCCGCCGCCCGCAATAACTTTAGGCCCGGGCTGTCTCCGGGACCCGAGGGCGCGGCACGTAGGGGGCGCGCAGGATCCAAACTGCAGAGGAGGAACTGGAAGCGCGGAGGAAGGCGAGGAGGCCGCTGGAGGAGGCCGGGAGGAAGGAGGCGGGGAAGAAGACCTGGAAAGAGCGAGGCCGGGGGCGACGAGGGGGCGCGGCCCTGGAGGAAGGCGCGGGCGCCGAGCGAGCTGGGCGCCCCGGGGAAGCCGCGCTCCCCAGCTCCGCCGACTCCTGGCCGCCCCGGCCGGAGCGCGGCGCCAACCAAACTGCAGGCGCCACCGCCGTCGCGGCCACGGGGTTCCGGGAGCTCGCGGCTGCGCCTGGAGGAAGTCCCCCTCGATGGGCACGCAGACAACCCGCAGTCCCCCGCGATCTGCGACCCTACGAGAAACGCGCGGACCTCCTAAGCCCTAGCCACACACCCCTCCCGCCGGCCTCGACTCTGCACGTTCCCCCGAGATGTCTCCATGCATCCAGCCTCCTCCGCTCACGGTCCCCCAAAATCTTTTCATCCCCACCCAAACCCTTTTTAGGAGCAGCTTCTAGTTGTAGCTCGAAACCGCTGGGGAAGGTTTATCCTTCCCCAAACACCCCGCTCCTGCCTGCAGTAACTCACCAGACCTAAGGATCCACTCACCGCCCCGGGAGCCCGAGAGGAAACCAGCAGCCTCCGCCGCCTGCGCCTCCTGGAGCCACCGTCTTACACTCCCGGCACACACACACACACACACACACACACACACACACTGACAGCTTAAGATCACCGATCCGTCTTTCCATGCTTTGAAAACTTTTTCCCGAGCCGGTGGCAACTGTGATTAGAGTTTCTTTAAAAAAAAAAAATAGTCAGCTAAATAGTAGGTATTGTTTTCAAGTATGTAGGTCCCGAACTTATTCTAATATTCATTCATTCATTCAACTCCCAAACATCTCTGCCCGCCTCTATTTCCTAAACATGCTCTTATTTGTCCAACCAAGTCCCGATCCCACAGAGCCATAGCTGTAGGGTGTACAAAGTCTACACCTGCCCATCCCCTACCTTCCATCAACCTAAGTCAATCTCGTCCTCCACCTGCCCCAGAGAATAACATCTGTAATACTCCCAACACTCTTGGGGGGGCAATTTAAAAAAACAGGAAAAGGTTGGGGAGGGGAGGGACCCTTTCTTCAGAACCCATAAGCATTCTGTCCTCTTCCTCTTAGCAAGAAAAGCATCGCCGGCCCTTACACTTGCTGAATTCTGACACCAAATTTAAACACCTTTCCCTCAAAACTGACATAATTGTACAGATCTATAAAGGACAATGAGCTCTTCAAGTGAAAGGTGTCCTTTTTTCAGGAGACATTTAGGGTCTACACAGAGCAAGAAAACATCATGTGGCTGAAATGCTGAAAAATCTAGACGCTACAAAAAAAATCCATTGTGAGGCTGAAAATTATGATTTGTGCCTGTTTCTCCTCAAAAAGCGACCGAGGGAAATGTTACCTCTTCTAATGGCACCCAAAACACAAATCCCTGCAATTCATTAATTTAAAATCACAGTTCTTCAAATGTATTTAATTTTTCAATCTTGCATATCTGATACTGTTGAACCTCTGGTAAAGCTTGAAAGACAGTAAAATATATTCCTTGACCAAATTTTTAATTTAAAAATAAACACCATAAATAGGCAGCGTGTTTTGATATGCCCACAATATTTGTGTTTCTTACTGTTTCCTTCGAGTACATAAAATAATGTTTCTTATTTTTAAAGAGCATTAAACATTGTCAGTTTTTCATCGTTGCTATGGCAATTCCCAGATATTCTTTCAAATAAACATGTATCTGTTCCTATTGAATTCACAAGTAACAGAATATTTAAAGAACAAATTGGAAGGGGTTTTTTTCCCCTTCCTGGTGTAAAACTTTAACACCAATTAAATTCGTTCAGTGTTGACTGCCCAGGGTAATGACTGTGCAATTCCAGAAACTTTGTCCAAAGATGCCTTCCAATTCCTCGCCTGACTTTAGTTCTAGCTGTAACATATTTTAGCTTTTAAATCCCTCTATAGAAATCGAATCAAATCAAAGACGTCAAGGAAAGAAAAACATTTCTAGAACGATTTTAATGGACCGATTATTTCCGCGAAGAGCATCAACAGGGAAGAAGCAGCGGGACGTCAGGGGCAAAGAGGACGCATTTTGCTCTTCGACTTTGGAATTCTTCCTGGAGAACAGAAACTCCGCGCCTCATTCACGAAACTGTATTATCTTGGATTTTCGCCGAGGATTTTGACAGAACTTCCTATTGGCGTTCCATAAGAGCGCTGGAAGTTGATATTTGCAGCTGATATTTCTGCAAAGGTAAGAGACGTAGTGTCGGCTGGGTGAGCCTCCTCCTTGCTGGCAGATGCTTCGAGGACCAGGGTTAGGAGGGAACGGGTTAAATCGAGCCCTGTCCGTAGCGTCCTGGCGTGCACAGTTTTGTCTCTTAAAGTCAACGTCTCTCAGCTGGGGCCAGCCAATCGAAGGCCCCGAGCGCCCCGGACGGCCCAGTGAAGGGGCGTGGCCTGGGGCTGTCACTCAGCGGTGAGGAATGACACCCGGGCGGGAGGGGGGTACGGTGGAACGCCGGGGAAGGAAAGAGAGAAGAAACAGATAAAACTAGGGCAGAGGGTAAAAAGGTGTCCAGCTCCTCTCCGACTCCAGCGGCCGCCGCCATCGCCGCCGCCGGGGGCGTGGAAGAAGGAGCACCGACCCGGAGCCAAGTCCTGCAGCGAGGAAGAGACAGAGGCGCAAAGAAAAAGTGACTTGGGCCGTGCGCCCCGGCGGCGCTCGAGAGGGGACTGCAGCCGCGGAGGGGCCCCCTCCGATTCTCCCCCAAGGGGGCAAAGCCTGGCCCGCCCCTAAGGGCGATAGGCGATGAGATAATCCAGCTGAGCTGCGAAAGGGGCGCGCCTGGCGCTGGATTCGGGGGAGGGGGTCTCCAGGCGGGGTGGGCCTCCGAGGTGGGGGTGAGGGTCGGCGCAGATCCTGGGACGGAGGGAGGCGGGCGCTGCGGAGTCGCGCAGGAGTGGGCTGCAGAAGCCTGGCGCGCCCGGCTCACTCGTTCTGCGGTCCCCCGCGCTCTCGGTCTGGTTCCGAGCTGCCCCGCGCCCCAGCTGCCCGCCCGGCTCCGGCCCGCGGTGCAGATGGCTGTGCGCGGCGCCAGCACCTTGACGCCCTTCTCCATCCAGGCGATCCTCAACAAGAAAGAGGAGCGCGGCGGGCTGGCTGCGCCGGAGGGGCGCCCGGCGCCCGGGGGCACGGCGGTGGCAGTGGCCGCGGCGCCCGCTGTGTGCTGCTGGCGGCTCTTTGGGGAGGCGGACACAGGCGCGCTGGGGGGCGCCGAGGACTCTTTGCTGGCGTCTCCGGCCCGGACCAGAACCGCTGCGGGGCGGACTGCGGAGAGCCCGGGCGGCTGGGACTCGGACTCGGCTCTCAGTGAGGAGAACGAGGGCCGGCGGCGCTGCGCGGACGTGCAGGGAGCCAGCGGGCCCGGCCGCGCCGGCGGGACCCTGGGCCTCGACCAGCCGGGCTGCGAGCTGCACGCAGCCAAGGACCTGGAGGAGGAAGCCGCTGGCCGGAGCGACAGCGAGATGTCAGCCAGCGTTTCAGGTCGGCCGCGGCTTCGGGGCCAGGGGGCTGGCTTGAGGGGATGGGCGAGAAGGGTAATCACTCCGAGTATGGTGGGCCTGCTCTGGCACCCGGCGCCCGGGGCTCGGGTTCTGGCCAGGTCCCGAAATTCTGCACACTGGCGCGGGCCGTTCTGCTCCTCCGGGAACTGAGTCCGATAGAGGTCCGGGGAGCTCCTCAGAGGCCTGGGTCCTGGGGCAACGCGCCCTGGACAGGGTTAAGGGAGAGCCTTTGCATCCTGCGCTTCGGGGGGCGGGGGTCTAGGCCAGCGCCTTAGCTGGGTCTGTCCTCAAATCCTCACGATCAGCAAAGGGGGACCAGAGACCTCAAGTGGACAGTGACCTCGGCCTGGCCCGACACGCCAGTGCCTAGAGGTCGCAGGACCCAGTCTCGCAGCGCAGGAATAGGTAGAGAACGCCTCCCAGAGCGCGGAAGCGAAGGAGCCGCAGAAGGGGAGCTTTCGGAAAAGGGTCATTCACTTTTCCCAGCCCCCAGGCCCGGGCGAGCACTACCGGGCTGAGGACCCAGAAGCTGGAGGCAAACTCGGCAGCCACCTGAAGGAGGGAGGGTGCGGACATGATCTAGGTCATCCGGGAGACGCCCAGGAGAGGGTCTCCTCAGTCACAAGTTGGCACGTTTTCTAGTCTGAACGCCTTCCTCCCTCTGTGCTGTGCACGCTGCTGTAGGCCTCTCCGGGCGTGCAAAGCAGACCAGCGCGTGGACTTCTCTCCTCTCTACTGCGGCGTCGCAGGGAGGGCGGGAAGAGGCCCAGGAACTGTATCTTCTCAGGGTCCAAGGACCCGAGGCAAACAGGGACAGCTTCCTCTCCCCGCCACCTAGCTCCAGCCCTCCTTTCATTTCCTTGCGAAGAGAGGGAGAGAAGCCCACCCAAGGCCTTGGCGCCACATTCCTGGGTGACTGGGGCAGAAGATTCTAGATCTCTTTGGCCTCTGGCTGGGGCAGAAGACTCTAGATACCTTTGGCTCTCCACCTTCTCTGTTACTTTACGTGCAGCCTCTGTGTGTGTGTGTGTGTGTGTGTGTGTGTGTGTGTGTGTGTGTGTTGGGACGACGCACGTGTGTGAGCGAGAGTGCGTGGACGCGACCAGGGAGAGAGAAGAGCAGCCTAGACGGCCAGGGTTCGGTGCTGAGAACCGAGGGCTGCAAGGATGCTCAGGCCCAGGGCTCCGCGTTACTAACCGGTACCCGGGGCCTAAAGAGCGCAGGAAACCAGTCCTGGGTCGCCGAGCGCTGGCACAGCTGCTGTGTCTCGGTTGCCAACACCAGAGGAAGCCTAGATTCGAGAAGCAAGTGGGACGGGGTTCTGAGATGGCTGTCCAGTGCCCTCCGGGACCTCACTCGGCTTAGGTGGGATCAAAGGATATTTCTGCTCCCAGCCAGTCCAGGTAGCCGGTGCAGTTGAGACTCGCCTCGGAGACATTGTTTCTAAAATTTTTAATGATGTGTGATAATTATACCGAATAATGGGCTTCACTGTGGTAAGTTCGTACGTGCACCTAACGTAATTCGATCCGTTTGACGTTATCTCGTTTTTGTCTCCATCGGGGTCGGCAGGCGACCGCAGCCCAAGAGCGGAGGACGACGGTGTGGGCCCGGGAGGTGCACGCGTGCCCGGGCTGTGCAGCAGCACCGGCGGCGGAGGGAACGGAGGGCCGGCGGGCGGCGCGGAGGAGGAGGAAGAGCCGGCGGCGCCCAAGCCCCGCAAGAAGCGCTCCCGGGCCGCGTTCTCCCACGCGCAAGTTTTCGAACTGGAGCGCCGTTTCAACCACCAGCGCTACCTGTCCGGGCCCGAGCGCGCGGACCTGGCAGCGTCGCTGAAGCTCACCGAGACTCAGGTGAAAATCTGGTTCCAGAACCGGCGCTACAAGACCAAGCGCCGGCAGATGGCCGCCGACCTGCTGGCCTCGGCGCCTGCCGCCAAGAAGGTGGCCGTCAAAGTGCTGGTGCGCGACGACCAGAGACAGTACCTGCCCGGCGAGGTGCTGAGGCCGCCTTCGCTTCTGCCACTGCAGCCCTCCTACTATTACCCGTACTACTGCCTGCCGGGCTGGGCGCTCTCCACCTGTGCGGCCGCCGCGGGCACCCAGTGAGCCGCCCGGGGCGAGGCCGAGAACCCTTCCTGCGCCCCAGCTCCGAGGGCCCAAGGGCACCTGGAGGATGGAATCCGGCTCTGGCTCCGCCGGCCAGTGCGTGCCACCTGGCAACCAAAAGTCCGCCCAGAGGGGGGCGCCTTTTTCTAATTTGAACAGAGGTACCCAATGGCCCGGGGGCCCTGCTCGCCCCTCGCCCGCCTGTAAGCCCCTGGACACTATTTATTACCACGACAATGGATTTGTATTTGGATTGTGTCTGCCTGGGGGTGGTGTTTTCCCAGAGCGGACAGGACTCTTGGAAACCACATAACCTGATCCCCAGAATTTCAGGCCTGCCGGGAGCTTCGCGCGCTAGGCCACACTAGTTCATGGTATCCATGCTACCAATCTATGTGTATCTACATATTTTTTTTATTTTTTGGAAATTGCATTTGTGACAGAGGAGTGCGGAAGCCTGGCCGCCCCCGGCCAGTGGTTAATTTGAACCGTGAAGGGTTTGGTTTGGGGGAACCTCTGCCCCACCTCTCTGGAGTGCGAGAGCTCGGGAGGAGGCGTTTTATGGGGTACTGAATGTAAGGAAGGAGGCTCGGAGCGCGGGGCAGGCCAGGAACCCCCACGCCTTTCTTTTCCGAAGTCCAGGGCCGCACCCAAGCAAGAAGTGCTTGGGACCCCCTAACCCTAACCCTAGCAGCCCTTCGCAGAAACGTGCCTTTATTTCTTTTTTTATTATTTTCAAAGGAGGTTAACACTTGTAGCACTTTTCAGTTGTTTGTATTCAAATAACGGTTATTTTTGTATTCAATGTGAATATCCCCGGCCAACCTGTCTACGGTGTCCCCGGCAGTCCCGCCCCCTGGCCCTCGGTGTCCACCGCACACCCTCCGCGACTCCTGCGCCCTGGCCCGGGACTCCCCCTTCCGTCCCTCACCTGTTTCTAAGACAGGTGATCCCACCTGTCTTGTCAATCTCGCCGTCGCTTTTCGCCTCCTTAAGGGCACTGTGCACTCGACTATTTTCTTTTAAAAAGATTTGTGAAGTTCGGAAACTCTATTCTCTGTATTTTTCTTTAATTTATAAACTTTTAGTTGAACATTCCCTCCTGGACATTTTTCTCTGAAAGTCTCTCGGTGCCGCTTTGGGATGCGAGTTGGAAGTAGTCGGGACTCATTTTCCCCACCTCTTTTTGGTCTTGGAGGAGGACGCCCTGTCACCCTGCCCTCGGGAGGAGCCCTATTGCCCACCCTGCGGGAAGTTTAAACCCGCTTAACTCTGGAAATCACGACGGGGGGGGGGGGTAGGAGCCCCGGACGATTCCCACTGAATCCGGGAGCGAATTCCTAGGATTCCTTGTTTTCTCGCAGGCCTCCGTTTCAGAGGCTGGGAAGCGCCCAGCGTAGACCCCACCGCCAATTCCCACCCCCCACCCCTACCCAAATCCACTGACCCTTTAGTGTTCTCCCGACCCTGTCTGCTTTCGATTTGGGGAACGTCTCTCTTAAGCGATCCAATCTTTATTTCGTTCCAAGAACAGGCTAGTAAAAAAAAAAAAAAAAAAAAAAAAGGCTTGAAATTCCGAATCGATTATGGGGGGAGGACGGACGAATAACGTCTCCCAGGGAGGGTCACCTGCTCATTTACCCCTGCGGGTGCAATGGTACTCTGCAGTGTTTCAAAACGCTTCTGCTGGCTCAGTGACACGGCGGGCGTCCTTTCTTAGGCACCGAAATCCCCTGGGGGAGCAGAGGATGTGCAGGGTGTACCCATTTTACAGATCAATATGCCTGGCTGACGTTCCAAGACTCCCCGGAATATCACGGATTCTTCGGAGCGAAATGCTCGCCTCCGCCAGGCCCGAGCGCTGGGTCCGGGCGAGCAGAAAAGAGTTAATGCCACATCGCGGGCACCGAGGCCTGCGGTCAGTGTACCCGAGCCCGGAAACACTGCAGCCTGGGCCGGGGCGTCTTTCAGTTTCACCTGGAGCAGAAAGGCTGTCTTGCACTATTCCAGCCACAACCTCTCCCAGCCTCCCGGCCTCCGGGCCTTGGTACCCCAAAGGCCTTGGCTGGAGCGCGGCACCCCTCGGACCAGCGTCTTGCCTCTGGATTCTCGCTTCCGGAAACAGCGAAAAGCGAAAGGCGAGGCCGGAGGACGACGCGCCTCCCCCAGCCCAGCTACCTAACATATGGTTCCTGCCATCGTTTTGTTTCTTTTTAAAATGTGTTAAAATTACACTTTAATTTTATAATTAATCATAAATGCATTTCCTTGTCGAAAATTGGAACGTTTCCCGTAATGCTACAATCTCCTTCCTTCTTTTCCCCAGAGATCGCTACTTATAGAGGATTTTTTTTTTTTTGGCAAGCGATTTTTTTTTCTCTCCTTCTGAAAATGTCAGTTGTTTGCTGCTGCATGCTAAGAGGGCAGTTTGTTTTCGATCGTTGCGGATTTGAAGGCAAGAGAACCAGGGATGTTCTCTCGTCAGGAAAAGGAGCAGGAGGCCCAGGGTCGCACCCTCGGCAGCTTCCTCTTCCGCCACAGACCCCATCTTCCCTTCAGACGCCAGTAGGAGGGTGCCTTTCTCTTCTTCCCCCACTGCGGTCCGGTCTGGACAGGCTCTGCAGGACTACCGGGAGCTGCTGGGGGCTCAAATGAATTCAGTCTGATCCGAATTTGGCAGTGTCCCTCTGACCTGTCCCCACCTCCACGCTTGCCTAGGGAAGCGGACCTTGAGGTCTCACCCCAAGAGTCCCAGACACTCTCTGGGGCCAGATCCGTTTAGGAGAATTTTCAACTGCGTTTTGGGAACCAAGACCCGTGTCTTTACCTGGGTCTTGGGCTGTAGATAGTGTTCTGGTTGGGAATTCACAGGATTTATTTCCTTTTCCTATTATCCCCTCCCCTACCTTTTTTTTTTTTAAGATGAAAAGCAGTCCTGCTCCCTACTCACCCTGCTGCCTGCTCAGAGGGTCTTGGTGCATCTACTCCTGTGGCTGTGCAGCCCTCAGCCCTCTTGGCCTCCTCCCTCTGGGTCTGGTTGCTCAGAATAATCCAAGCTGCAGCCCAAGACCAAGGTCCTTCCACCTCTTCATTCTTCCATCAATTTGTCATTTAGTGAACATTGGCGCCTGCCTAGGGGATCTTCGGGTCTTACCCACCCACTTTTACAGATTGGTAAACCAAGGCAAGTGGGGATGGCTGGGAAAGGGGCCAGAATGTGCTGTGACCTGCAGTGAAATAATTTCCAAGGATTCAGGAGGAAACCATAGATCTTGCTCTGGGCAGCAAATTTGGGATCAGGCTGCTGCCAAATGTTCCTGGTGGTGGTGGTGGTGGTGGTGGTGGTGGTGGTGGTGTGTGTGTGTGTGTGTGTGTGTGTGTGTGTGTATCACAGGCACCTAGGCCTGCTGGCCTTGCTTATCTCAAGCTGTATTCCATTCCAAGAGCTTGGGTGTATGGGGCTCCCACATCCCTGGAGAATGTCTAGGCTGTGCAGGGATTAAGCAGGGGAGTTGTCCTTGGGTTCTACTTTAAAAGTAAATGGCTTCCAACTTAGGGAATCCTAGCATCCTTACAGCACCCCACACTGGGAAAGGGGAGAAGGTGATGGCAAATGTGACTTCATTGGTGACAGTCTGAAGTGGTCTCAAACACAATGCCCATACTCTAAGTGGCGCAGTAGTGTCCTCACTGGCCCAAACTGGAGAGACTGGGCCGGCTGGAGTAGCATGCACACTTCTAAGGTGTGAGGAGAGCCCAGAAGTACAGCTCCTGGATCCCCTTCCTTTCTCTCAGAGGGAGGAGAGCTCCAGAGGAGAGCCTGGCTATGACAGGCCAAGCAACTCAGAGGTGCAGACCCTCCACCCAGCCTGCAGACCTGCTAGCCAGGGGTCCTGTAATTCTAATTCCCTAACTGGCCACGGGAGCTCTGTACCAGCCAGGCCAAAAATCCCCTCTCCTCCACCCAAGTTTCAGTCTCTGTTCTGGAGGAAAATGTACAATCTGGCCTCCACCTGCAAAGTCTGCAGAATTTGGCTCACTTGTAGAAAGGTTCCTTCTTTGCTCCGGGGAAAGCCACCACCAACTGAGCATGAGCTACAGGGAAAAATCAGACATTTCCTCTGAAACCTGGAAACTGATGGAGCTCCTGGGCGCCAAAGGATGAATAGGGGGCAACAGGGGCAGCCAGAGCTGTTTAGTGGAAGGGAGATAGACAGCGCTGGGGCCCAGGCTGATGCTGAGGGGCTCTAATTGTAGGCCACCAATCTTAACTCTGCCAACTATTTTAATTGGGAATGGCACGGAGCTATATGGGAACTGGAAGAGGCAGCAAATGCTTGAAAGCACTTTGTAAGTCAGAAAGCGCTGGGGACTGGTAGTAGTGTAGATGTCACCTCCAAGAAAGAAATAGCAGAGGTTCCTAAACGGAAGGATAGCCCAAGGAGCAACCCACCAATATGTAATAAGAATAGTAACAATAACAGCTAAGACAACTCCATTAGTTTGCCTGGGGCATTACACATGAAGGACTTCCAAATCCAGTCCTAATCTGGTTCACCGGAGGCTACCTGGAGCCTAGTGGCCCTGACTTCCATGTATGGAAGAGGAAACTGAGGCTCAAGGAGGAAATGTGACTCTTCATCATCACTGGCCACTAGGAAGGGGAATCAAGGTTGTTTAAAGCCCAGAGCATATCTTAGGATTTGAATTGGCAGAATAGATTGTTCTGGAGCGCCAGCATCCTACAGGTTTGGCTCTAGAGTTGTTGAGTCACAAATGTGTAGTTGCTCTAGGAAAATCATTAAGCACTGTACATTTGTATGATCTTATTATTGTTGACATTATTATTATTATTATTATTATTATTAACTTCTGGGCAATGCTGAATCACTGGCATGAATTCTGCATCCTTCGGGGGTTTCAAGTGCCCTGTGGTCTGCTAAACAGGTTCTGTCAGAGGTCTAGAGACCCCTGCCAGTTTTGGGTCTCCTGATATAAATGCTTTTTAAATGAAAACAAAATAAAACAAACTGCCAAAACAGGGTTGCAAAAAAATTGGGTTATATTGTAAACAGTTACATCATCTAATAAATGGGGGGTTTCCCCTGTAGTCACACATAGGAGTTATTCAAATAAGTTGAATTGCTCAAATTATTAAAGGTTTTCTAAGGGAAGACTGATTCCCACAGCCCTGCAAGCAGGGCAGGGGGGTTCCTGTGTTAGGGTACCGGTTTAAGTTGAATGATGAACATTTTTCAAACTTGAGTGTATGCCTGAGGCTGTGCCTCCTTGTGAAGGAAACGTCAAAAAGACTCAAGTTGGGTCAAATTTAGAGTGAGAACTGGAAAAACCGCGCTGCGGCCCCGCACCGGGCCTGCCCTAGCTGTGGGGCTTTTGGCTTTGAGGCGGCGTGGAAAGGCAGCCGAAGGGCTTGGGCCGCCCGGAATCCGCAGCCGCCGCGAATGCCACCTCTGGGCTCCTCTCGGAATGTCCAGTTCAAAGGGGACCAGGGGGATGAGAGCGTCACCTTCCCTGGAGCCTCGGGCGAAGAAAACTCGCTGCTGGCTGCTGGCTCTGGGCTCAGACCTTCCCTCCGAGCTTGCGTGAGCGTGCGTGGCGCGCTCTCCCGGCCCGAGCCCGGCTCGCATCCGCTCTCCCCTGCGCAGCACCCCGGCTCTCCCCTTCCACGCCCCCGCCGGCTTCCCGGGTGCGGCGCGCCGCTCTGTGGTTTGTGCGCCCCCGGAGCGGAGAGTGTGCTAATCTCTGCACAAGCACGCACCGTCGGCTGCGGGCGCCTGCATCGCTTCGTACTTTCTGTGCTCGCATCTTTAGACTCGGGGCTTGAGGATCTAGGGCAAGATTCTGTGCGCACCTGGAGGCCTCCTGGTGAGTTCTTCGGGTCCCAGTCCTGACCCCCTCCAGGTTCTCTGGCTAGGAGTTGGGCTAGGGGAAAGATGCTGGAGGGGGGATCTACCGAGTCCTGCGCACCTGAGGGTAAGAGGCGGTCGAATTGGGCTCAAGGGCCCCCGTAAGTCCAAATGGTACGGCTTCTGGGGGGGCCTGGACTCCACAGGCTTAAGGCCACTGAGTTGGTAAATCTTAAGACTTCCAACTTCGCTTCTCTGGGCATTTATTTTTTTTTAATCAAAAGGCTCCCCGGTAACTTGGCTAGGAGTGGGAGGAAAGGACAAAGCCTTTCTACTTTAAATAACAAGCCATTCTTTCCGGAGCAATTTGGTTTTAACTGGGGAGGAGTATGGTTCTGTTTTTAGGGATTTGGGTCGCTCCAAGTTGCTGCCCCGCAGGCCTCCACCGGAAGGTCCCGGTCTCTGGACCTCCTGTCTGCCTTCCCATTCCGGAGTGGTCAGCCGGGTTGGGAAGCCCGGCTTTTCCTTCCCCCCACCCTTCGCTTTCGGGAGGGAGGGAGGAGACCTGAGGCTGTTCCGCCTCGGGGCCTTGTTGGACTCGGAGACCCTGTCCTCGGATGGAAACGCGTTAAGACGGGGGGAGGAAGGCCGCAAGGGAGTTCTCTTCCGTGGTCCACCAGAAAGCGAGGGTGGGCGGGCGGCCCGCAGTAAAACCAGAGTCAGTAAAACCGCTCATTTTAATACGCTTATTAACATTTTTGAATGGCTTTCTTTGTGCGTTCCAAGGCCTCCCTGGGAGGCGTGGCAGAACTGTGCGGCTGCGATTTTTACGCACTGACTCCCGCAGCACAGCGGCTCGGGGTGCAGGGACCTCGCCCAGTGGGAGTCGCTGGGCGGCGCCCACAGAGCCAGCTGCCGGCCTCCGCATCCCTGTAGGTCCAGCTTTACTGTGTGGCGACCGCAGGCCTGCGGCCATCAGAGGTTGTAAGGCCGAGGTGGTTCAGAGGTCGCCACCGGGCAGCACGGGTGACCGCAGTAGTGTCCGCGAATTGTCTCCGCTGCTTCGAGGGATCTTCGGGCCGGCGGATTGTTCTACTCTACCTACTTTCTGGAAAGAGTTACCGCCGCTCCTGCACGTGTCCCACACATTCCTGACAGTGTCAGGCGGCTGCCGGGCACCGTCCTTTGACTCTCCGGCCGCCCGCCTCGGGGAAGAGCTGTCACAGAGAGGCCTAGGAGGCTGCCCCTCCTTCCTTTTCTCTGGGGGCATTTGGGCAACATCTCCTTGGTTCCCAGGACTGGGGAAAAGGAAGATGGAGACACCGAATGCAGAGGGAGGGAGAAAGAGAAAAGATCTGCAGGGACACAGGGCTGAAAACATTCCCGACAAGTCCAAACTCTTTCAGGTCTGGAGCTTCAGGTCTCAGGTCTCAGGTGCCCTGAGTCACCCAACACGCCTAATTTGAATTTAAACGTTCCTCCTGAGTAGGTCCCACGGTCCAGGTTCTTATCACCTGGGCTACTGATAAAGCCATTGGGTGACTTCTATCTTGATGAAAGGACTTATAAGCAAGAGTCAGGATCCTCCATCTTTTTCTGCAACTGTCCTCACAAAAACGAAAGGAAACAAAAACAAAACAAACAAACAAAAAAACCCTTTCCCAGTTTAGACTCCAAGTGAATGGAATCCTGCAGGAAGCTGGCAAGAGGCTGCAGGGCCAGCAGCCATGCCAAGCTCTCCCTCTTGTTCCTGACTGCTGGGTACCCCTTCTGAGGCAGAAGCTACGTGCAAGAGCTGGACTTGTCTTGGGGTCAAGTTCTCCTACCTCCAACAGCACTTAGGATTCTGTCTGGCGCCTGGGTAC
This sequence comes from Glis glis, assembly GCA_004027185.1. Classification (NCBI taxonomy): domain Eukaryota; kingdom Metazoa; phylum Chordata; class Mammalia; order Rodentia; family Gliridae; genus Glis; species Glis glis. Next base: position 20,177 of record PVJS01002422.1, on the reverse strand, counting down.
TGGGCTCCATCATCAAACTGAACGTCCTATCATCCAATACCTGACATATTGAAATGCACATTAACTTCCCCTGACTAGCTAAGGGCTAGAAAAACTAGGGCCCTGAAAAAAAAAAAAACTTTCCATTTCCTTGTCATATGGAAACATGGTCCAAATTTGAAATTGGATAGATCCTCTGGTATGGAGTGAGCCAGCTGGAAGGCAGAGCTCAGAGACCCTGGCAGGGGAGGCTGGAAACATCCTTGGAGGGGTGGCAGTGGGCATTTTGATTCTGGGGCTGCCTCTAGGAAGAGGAGGCCTCAGCAGGTCTTGGCAGAGCATCTTGTTGGGGTGAGCACCGCTCATGCCTGCAGCCAGGTTGGGATCATGACGTCAAGACTTGTTGGGTTACCTGCTTTCCAGCACCTGCCCTTACTCTCTGTATTCCCAGTGCAGGGCCTGGCGCACACTCATCACTCAATTTCTTTTTCCACAGAAGATCTGTACTGTAGATCTTTTACCATTTCAAGAACGGACTCTCCCCAACACTTCTTTTCCTCTCATGACAGGTAATCCTGGTTCCACAAGAGGTCACAGGAAGCAAGAACCTGGTGACTTGTCTAGGAGCAATTCCCCTGGCAAAACTGAATTTGGACGCTCAGGTCAGGTGTCTTCCAGACTCTCCAAGAGATGAGAGCTTCTTCCTAAAAATCAGCGCCTGGATTTGGAGCCACTCTTCCACAAAGCCCCAACTACCACTATACTGCAGGGAAGAAAAAAACGTATACCTAGCAAAAAAGTACCCCTAGCACAAAAGTACCCCTAGGAAAAAAAGTACCCCTAGCAAAAAAGTACCCCTAGCAAAAAAAAGTACCCCTAGCAAAGACCGGAGAGTGAATGAATCCTATGCTCTTGGAGCAGTCGGTGTCACTAAATCTAATTTGCAAAGTTACATGAGCATACGTGCCATTTCAAAAAATTTACAGAGATGCTAAAGGGTACACAGGGAGCCTTGAGTGATTGTAATGACAACCCAAACAGAACAGTCAGCCTCCACTGGAGACCTTCAAACCAGCAAGTTCCTTGTGTTCTTTGCAATTGCAATAGTGGCTCAAAAATAAATTGGGGAGCTTGGGGTTATGGTTAGGGTTAGCTCAGTGATAGAGTGCTTGCCTAGCACTTAGGATTCAATCCCCAGCATCAAAGGGGGGTGGGATATATACATACATATATGTTATTGAGATTATATATAATATACATAATATATATTTAATAAAAAGAGCAGTTGCTCCAGGCCCTGAGTTGAATCCCCAGCACTGCATGCATGCATGCATGCATGAATGAATGAATGAATGAATGAATGAGTGATATGTCCAAGAGGTGACTGGGAGTGTTGCTCAGTGATAGAACACTTGTGTCAGGCCCTGGGTATGGAGTCACAGCACCCCAACATATACAAATATCGGGGTTATATGTATACATATAATATATATATTTCCTAAATCATATATATATATATATATATATATATATCCCAATATATATATTGGGATAGAAATACATCGAGGGGGAAATTCACTTTCCAGTACATTCTTTCTGTCCAAAAGAATCTGGGATGTCTATATTTGTTTGATTTACAGTGATCATTGTCCAGCAATACTTCTTGGGCTGCAGTGGTCCTCCTGTTTGTAGAAGGCTGGCTTCTGCCTTCCAAGGCTCAGTCCCGTGGAGAGTGCAACCCAGCCCACCCTGGGAAGGCAGCCACGGTGGGTATGGAGGCCCGTGGTGTCTTTCACAGCTGCTGGGCACAGACACTGTGAGCTCTAAGAGCTGGAAGGGCAGCAGGGAGATGCTCTCAAATGAGATCTGGGGGGGGGAACTCATTGTTATGGAACTTCCCCCTCCTCTCTTTTCTTCATTCTTTCCTCCCTTATTCATGCAACTGTTCAGATATTCATTAATATTTTTGAACGCGGACTCTGTGGCAGAGCTACCTAGGAACTAAGCCCCGCTGTGGCGGGGGAGTCCACGTCTAGCCAGAGACAGGGATGGCCATCCCGAAAGACAAATAAAGCACGTGGCAGATTTTTAGGAAGAAGCTCTCACTCTCTTGGAGAGTCTAGAAGACACCTGACCAGAGCGTCCAAATTCAGTTTTGCCAGGGGAATTGCTCCTAGACAAGTCACCAGGTTTTTGCTTTCTGTGACCTCTTGTGGAACTCCAGGCGAGTGTGGAATACGATTTTGAGGGTTAGTCCAGGAAGTTCATTGTAAAGTCAGCTATTTCTAAGAGCCCTCTGGTGCGTGTGCACGAGTTGCTGAGTCCCTGTCACTACCCGCTGCTGTCAAAGGTTCAACTTCTGTCTCCCTCTGAGTCCCTTCATTTGGGTCCCTCTCTGAGAGCTTTCTCTGTGTTTTGAGAACACAGATCAGTGAGAGAGATCAGGCCCCGGGATCGCAGGGTGGGCCGCTCGCCCTGCCCCCGCCAGCCGCCCCGCTTTCTTACAGCCGGGCGGGGGGCGTTGGGCTTGCTGCGGTCCCAGGACCGGACCCCGGAGCGGACGGGAGACGGGACCCCAGTTCCTGATAACTAGCATCTCAGAGCGCTGAGCGCAGGAACCGGGAGCAACTTCTCCTTACCGGTCGGATGCGACTCTCCAAACCTGTGGGCCCCGATCGCTGCACCTCGGGGCGACCAGCCTCTTCTTTAGCGCGTTTAGCGTTTAATCTAGCCTTGTTTCCCGCGCTGCAGTGAGCGGTTTTGGAAACTTTCATTCATTCTTCTCAGCGGCTCCATTCCCATTTTCCCAGTTTGGGGAGGCGCCCTATGCTGAGACTATTTCTGGCCGCGAAAGGGGGTTCAAACCTCTAAACCACTGAGCGCTGGCCACCCTTGCGGGTTAAGTTCCCCACCGCGAATCCCATTTACCCAGCAGAAATAAAGGAGGCGCACAGAGCGCCAACGCTGTCAGGCACTTAGCTAACTCTCCTGCACGCATTAGCTCCTTGCATTTTCTCCACCTTTCTGCGTGGTGGAATTCGCCTCCGGTGGGGACGCGAGGAAAGATAGGAAAGTTCCATTGGCCAGAGCAGCGCAGGTGCTAAGGTGTTAAGGCTTTGGCGGCGGGGCCTGGCAGGGCTCTGGAGGGTCCCCTAACTTCAGGCTCTCAGCTTCCCATCAACAAAGGGGGCAAAGGTTTGCTTGGAGATCAAAGGAGATGCTGTAGATAAAGTTCTCTGGAGCTCTCAAAAGGTGATTGAGCACGCAGGGCTGGAAGGAATGGACCTTTCTAGAATCCTTCCTTCCTGTCTGCGGGAAGGGGAAGAATATTCCCCAACTCCCTGCTGGGGAGGCATGGGGCAGGGACCAGGCAGCATCCAGAAAAGGAAGGCTTCTTAATCTTGCTTCATCTACTCTGTAGCACTCTTGGTGACAGTGTAGACGCTGGTGCCATCATGGATCCCAGTGGCCTGGCAGCTGGGGCAGGCCGAGGGAAGCAGGACAGAGGAGCCGCTGCCCCGTTCCTTCCTGGGGTGATGGGAAGGAGTGTCCAAGGCCTAGCAAGGTGCATGGGTTGCTCTCTCAGTTCACCTCTTCCATCTTTCAGAGATTCCAGTCCCCTTTCTCGGGACCTGATTGGAAACATCTCAGCTCCAGCCACTCAACTCCTCCCCCCACTGCAGCCCCATCACTTCACCAGGGTCCCCAGTGCAGAGCCAGGAGCTCCAGGAGTGGGAGGGGATCTCACAGAGCCCCAAGCTCTATGTGCTAGGCACTGGCCACTCCTGACTTAATTTAATCCTCCTGAGAACCCCATAAAGTAGGTGAGATTATCCTTCTTTTACAGACCAGCGAGCAAAGTTCAGGGGGGTCAAGTGACTTGGGCAGGGTCACACAGCTTGGAAGTGGTGGCAGGGCACTGGCCAGGGGGCCTGTGGGACTTCAAAGCCTCTAGCTACTGGCTGCAACCTCCTCTGAGTCCCACTCCCACTCAGGGTGGGGACGTGGCGGTTGGGAGAGGAAGGGAGACTCCCACGGGGGTTGGGGAAGGGGGCATTAATTCTCTGGGCAGTTTCCTATTAAGAAAACACCCGACTCTGGCCCGCCTCCTCCCCAGGGCCGCCGCTGGGCCTCCTGAAGGCGAGGCCTGTATATTTGTAGTTTGATTCCGCCCGTCAAGGCTAATTTCTCCCTACAACTTAATGGACTCGGCTTGACGTGCATAATGATTCCTAATCACGAACATTATTTTCGCTAGCACGGAGACATGTTCCAGTTGTTGTGACAGATCGCGTTTCAGCCATAATGACGGAAAATTACCATTTCTAATTCTCCGGTTTTTGACACCTAAATCCACAGACCATATGTGGCGGCGGGAACTCTGGGCCTGGCGGTCCTCCCTCCACCCGGCAGTGGAGCTGTCCTGAGGTCCCCAGCTTCCACTGCCAGCCAGCCGCGCCCAAAGGGGTGGGACCCTCGGTGGACTCATGTGACCATCCTCTCAGCCTTCCAGCCCCTCCCCCAACACCCCCCAAGCAAAAACCATCCTGGAAGGGACCTTCCAAGAGACAGAAGAGGACATTTTACAGAGGGGCAGAGAGGGGAATACAGCTTGTCCAAGATCTTGCAACAGGTAGTAAGCAAACTTTACAGGGAATAATTCCTAGAGTTCCCAGTGGTGAGACCGTTGTGTCTTTCAGAGAGATCTAGTTGGTTCCTTTTTATCTGCAAGCCTCAAAACCACCAGGCAAAGTTTTTGGAAGGGAGCACTGACAACCTGCATGGGCTAAGTGCAGAGGGGGAAACTGAGGCACAGAGAGGTCAGGACACTTGCTCATGCTCACAGCACTGAGAGGAGGGGGCATCAGTCCCAATGCCCTGCTCTTAACGGCTTTCTAGATGACGGATTCGTCTCAACCTCTCCCTTTCATCGCTCATGTCAATCAGGTGTGATATTGCCACTTCAGGAGCAGGAAACTGAGGCTAGTCAGCAGGAAGCCAGAATTGAGATTCCCAGGTCCAGGCCCCTGTGTGTCTTATCCACTTTAGAGGGGACACAGCGAACCTTATTATCGGCCAACAGTAACCAGTTTGTCATTGGAGTCTTCCTGGGCGTGACCTCCCAGACCCTCCTTCGCCTCAGGTCTGGTCAGAGGCCTCAAGGGTGGGGAGGTGGAGACATAGCCCCGCCCACCAGAGGATCATGCTCAGACTGAACGTCCTGAAGTCCGGACTGACTGAGACACTTAGTTCTCAGGGAGTACAGAGGCCCACGGGGCCAGAGAAGGGTCAGCTCAAAAGTTACTAACCCTGCTGTAGGAATATGTCACAGACCCTCAGATTGTACCCCTGCAAACCAGGTGCAAAATGCCGGCCTCTGAAAATGGTTAAGAGATCAACAGCCCTCCTGTCAAGGCACCCTCTCAGCGCCAGCCTTCGTTGGGATGGGACTCACCCACGTAGCCAGGGGAAGCGCCTCTCCAGCCGGCAGTGGTTGGTAGAGGGACGCTGCAGGTGCTAAGGAGTGCCCTCAATCGGGAGAGGAAGCTGGAAGAGCGCATGAGCTTCCTCAGACTGTGCCGGGCGCATTTCAGGAGTGGTCCTTCTCCCGTGCTGAGCCCTGAGCCAAGTGGGTGGCTGAGCGCCCAGGTGATGTCCCGGGTGACCCACGGGCTCTTTGATGCATAGTCTACCCCACATTTGCGGACACCACTCGGGTCTAATCTTGTGTGCTCTTGCACAGAAGCAGTGTGGACCCAGGAGGGTCCATGAGACCAGGTGCGCACTAGAGAAACAGAGCTGGAGAAGAGAAATCACATAAGGTCTGGGTCTCTTTCGCCAAGTTCCAAAAGCCAAGAGCAGCTCTCTGCTCGGCATCTCCCCATCTCCTCGCCGCTCTACTGGCCCCTCCGGTGCCTTCCTGCCCCAGAGCGCCCAGCTCCTCCCCGGCTTCCCTCCAGGCTTCTGCCGTCACTCGCTGAGTTCTCATGATGCGGGGTGCTTCTTCATGCCTGCTGCCAGCCACAAGCGGAGCCTCAGTTGTTTCTGACTGTTCTTTAGGGGCGCCTAGGGAAGGGCTGGGGAGAGGATGAAGCCCAGGTAAATGCTTTAGCATTTACACCCCCAAAGTGGGGCTTTGCGGATTAAAAAGAAATGTTGCATACCATTTCCCAGTGATTCTGACGGCTGAGGCAGGAGGATCACAAGTTTGAAACCAGCACGGGCAATTTAGCAACTTAGCCCCAAACCCTGTCTTAAAATAAAGAATAAAAAGGGCTGGGGATGTAGCTCAGTGGTAGAATGCCCCTGGGTTCAATCCCCAGGGGTAAAAAAGTCTTGAAATACATTTTTTTGGATACAAATAAATTGGAGGTTCCCAGGAAGGGAGGATGAAGATGTTTAACTAGTGCGACAGAATAGGAGCCTATTTGGCTCATTCCCTGGGCCACCTCTGAAGCAAAAATGGATCACCCCCCATTCTAGGATGTGGTTCTTTAAGTGAAAGAATAATAAAAGAGGAGGGGGTTTCCTCCAGGGAAGGTGCAGAGGGGAGGATATTTGTGAAAGTGCCTTGGAACCAGCAGAGTGTGCAAAGAACAGCCTGTGGATGGAGAGACACCACCGACCTGTAAGAAGGTACCCACAAGCGGTGGAGAGTCCTCCTTTAGGTTCCAGGCACAAGTCGCCAGCCCCAGAACTTCAAGAGTGCTTCGGCTGCTCGGTTCACCAATTTGGAGACTGAGGCAAATGTGGGCTCAGTGGCTCTCTTCTTTAGGTTGCTTAGAGCCTTAGCTCAGCAGGAAAGTTCCATCAAAGACATGCCTGAAAATAAATCAGAAAAAAGAGATGCAGAATACACACACACACACACACACACACACACACACATACACACAGTGCTCTCTATATATCTACATTGGTGCAGAAGCCTTTGAGCAAAGGGGACCTCCATTTTTACATCCAGTATAGAACCATTTGCAGTCAGTAACCTGGGAGTCATCCCCACCTCTGCTTTTTACTGGTTATATGACACTGGGCCTCCATTTTCTCATCTGTAAATTGGGGGTAGCAATAGAACATTCCATAAGGTTTTGCTGACTGTTAGTGGAATTCATACTTTTAAATTTGCTTAGAATCGTGCCTGGCATATACTAAGTGTTCGATTACTAGTGCCTGGCATATAGTAAGCATTCAAAACCTATTAGCTGTTTTAAAAAGAAATAATAGCTCACCTGGGAAGGAATCTCAGGTCTTTGCCTGGATTCAAACAAATGAATATGGAGACTATTATAGCTCCATGGCCAGAAGGAGCTATGCAGAGAGAGGCCCTAGAGGCAGAGAAAGGCCTAGAGAGGTAGCTAGGATGGTGTTTGGAGGGAGGCCTCCCCAGTCAGAGGCCCGGATGTCAATTTCAGCTCCGTTACTAGCCAGGTAACCTTGAATAAATAGATAATCTCTTTATGCCTTTGTTTCTTCTTGTGCAAAATAAGGATGACATGTCTACATCATAAGGCTATTGTGCAGTTTAAATAAATATGTGTAATGCTTTTAAAACCATACCTGGCACAACGTGAGTGTATTCTGTTTGCTTAAAAAAGAAACATGTAAAGCCTTTTTCTCAGTGACAGACATCCAGTAAGAACTAAATATTGTCAGCTCTTATTCCTCCTTAGTATTATAAACTGCCTTTACAGACACCACCAGTAGAGAGGAAGATGAGGTCATTGGCAAATTCTCGGGTAACTGAGTGTGATTACTCAGAGACAAGGGGCTTAGGGATGATCTGAGTTCAAGACTGACAGGCCCCCACACTAGCTGGGTGGCCTTGCATCAGTCACAGCCTTTCTGAGCCGCTGCCACCTGTCCACGGAGGATAACAATCTCCACTTAGCTAGGAGGCTGCAGGATTTCCCTAGAGGAAGAGCTCTGTGGTCTAGGGAGCTGCTGGAAGCTTGTCTTCAAGGCACTCAGGTAGAGAAAGCAGCTCTCGGGCTGGATTAGACGATTAGACTAGACATGTGCTTGTGATCTGCTGGAGGAAGCACTGCAGGCCGGGTGCATTAGCTGTTGCAGCCCAGTGAAATCATAAAGGGCATCATGATAAACTAGCTCCCGTTGCAATTTCCTGGGTCTGTGGGTTGGGCAGAAAGGCTGGTTGAAAGTCTGATTGAGAAATTGAGTGGGGTGTTTGGTACTTAGTCCTTCATAAAATTGCCTATGGAAAAGCAGAATCCTTCCAGGGTTCACAAATGTCCCATCTGGGAGACAATCACTAACCACTTACTGTTTGCTTGCAAGACACGGAGAGAGCCACAGGCTATTTTAGATATTATTATTATTGTTGTTGTTGTTGTTATTAGTTTGCGGTACTGGGGATTGAGCGCCTGTGCATTCTACCTCCGAGCTACACCCCCAGCCCTGTTTTATTCTTTATTTTGAAACAGGGTCTCACTAAGTTGTAGAGGGCCTCACTAAGTTACTGAGTCTGGCTGCGAACCTGTGACCCTTCTGTCTCAGCTTCCCAAGTACTGGGATTACAAGAGTGTGCCACCACACCCAGCTTAGATTTAGATTTATGTAAAATGGTTGACAATGTGTCTGGCATACAATGCTAGAAAAAATGGTAGCCCATATTAGATCACAAATGTCTAAGCCTAAAACAAGAGTCTAAGCAAGAATTAATAGGATATCGTCTCAAGAAAGCTCATGGTATACCCCTCCCACCTGCCCACCCCTTACCCTTTCTGGGGATTGAATCCAGGGACACTCTACCACTGAGCTACATCCCTCAACGCCCCCCCCCTTTTAATTTATTTTTTATTTTGAGACAAGGTCTTGCTAAATTGCCCAGGCTGGCCTCCTGAGTCAGCCTCTCAAGTCCCTGGGATTACAGGCCTACGTGCCACCGCACCCGGTTTATGGTGTGTTTTTGTCTTCCCAGAAGCACCCGTCGGGCATCTCCTGTCCATTTCACTGAAAGACATCCTGAGGCTGAGAGGCCTTTCCTACTGGATTTTCCCCTCTCTACCTAAGGCTACGGTGGGGATCAATTCTCAAAGTGGTGTGAACCAGGGGCCTCTGGTCGCCTCCTCCCCGCTCCGCGGCTCCCGGGCGCTCTCCGCACTCCCCGCGACTCTGCGCTGGGGTTTGCGCGGCACCGGGCGCTCCCTGCCGAATCGCCACCGCGCACAGTCGCGACCCGAGGTCTCGGTGCTTGCAGCTTTCCCAGCCTGCTCGCAGCCCACAGCTGGCTCCGCGGCAGCACGGCGTGCAGGCCCCTCCTCCGGTTGTAGGTTTCTGCATCCCAAGAAAAGGTTGGCAAAATTGGTGGAATGCGCGCAGTCTTTAACAGGATGAGAGGAACCGATCGCAACTGCTGAGCTTTCCGTGGAAGCCAGACACCACGGCAAGCTATCATGTCCACAAGATAGCGGGTCACACCCACTCTATGAGGGACATATTATCACCCCCCCCCGCCCCCGTTTTACAGTTGAAGGGGCGGAGGTACAAAGGACAGAATGCTTCCGGGGCCCCTCCGGCTAACCAAGTGACAGGACCTGATGTGTGTGTGTGTGTGGTGTGTGTGTGTGTGTGTGTGTGTGTGTGTGTGTGTGTGTTTTACTGGGGATTGAACTCAGGGGCATTCTACCTCCGAGCTATACCCCCAGCCCTATTTTTTATTCTTTATTTTGAAACATGGTCTCACTAAGTTGTGGAGAGCCTCACTAAGTTGCTGAGGCTGGCCGAAAACCGGCGATCCCCCTGCCTCAGCCTCTCAAGTACTGGGATTACAAGCGTGCGCCACCACGCCCCGTTTAGGACCTGAATTTGAACCTGGAGTCTTGCTCAAGACCTCGAAGCACCCTATGCCTGCAGGCCTCCTTTCTTTGTGCGCCCAAGGCCCCGAAGTGCCAAGCTTCTCTGAAAATCTGTTGCAAGAGGAAGATACTGTTATCCTAGTGCTGCCGCTGGTGAAACTGACCTTGCAAAGAGAAAATTGCCCAAAGGTGCAGACTGAGCGGGAGGAATCGCTGGGTCATCTCGCTGTCTCCAAATGGGCGAGGCCGGGAAGGGGTGCACGTCTTCCCTCTTCAGTCTCAAGTGGAGGGGGGACAGTAATTGTGCTGGCCCAAGCTCACTGGCTGAACCCGCACTGCCAGCGATGGCTGGGCCTTTCAGTCCCAGGCAGAACCCTGGTTTGGTGAGTTGTCTGCTTCATTTCCACGCAGAGAAAGAGCTATGACCTTCCAGCCCCGGCTCCTCCGCGCTCAGAGGGCACTGGGCCTGGCGAGCAGAACTTTATTTCTACCCCGCTCCAATCCAAAGGCCTTACCGTTACTCAAAACTGGCTCATCCTTCCTTCTCCAAACTCGGGATCATACAGGACACAGGAGGCCAACACAAGAGGCTGAGCAGTGCAAGGCCGGAGTGTTGGGGTGCCGGGCGGCGGTGGCAGCAGCGACCCTATCCACGACCCCCAGCACTGTGGGAATCCTGACCCGGGGCGGTGGACGGGCCGTAGCCCTTACGTGGGTGCACCGGAACCGGATGGGTGCTGAGGCTCAGCGCAGGTCTGGTGGGGACCGCAGGCGCAGCGTGGGCCCCAGCGAGGCCACCTGGGCTAAGAGCCAGGCCAGGGTCCCCTCCTTTCCCCTTCCCCTCCCACTTGGCTCTTGGCAGGAGCAGCCCAAGGGGATGCTGCCTGGAGCCAGCCTCAGCCCTCCACGCAGGACGCTCCCATCCTCGGTGACAACCGCAGCGTTTCCTGGAACTCCAGCTGTCTGAGAGGACTGTGGGGACAAGTGAAGGGAGAGTAGGTTCAAGTATGAGGGAGGGTAGTGGTGAGTTCCCTGAACCTAGCAGCACTTTTGCCCTTCCTCAGGCTGTGCCTGTGTAGGGAGAGCTCAGGGCCACTTCCTGAGGGGGCTTCCGGTAGTCCCCAACCCTCTTTGTGCCCCAGGTCCTTCCAAAAGGCGGAGCTGGTAAGTTTTACCTCCTTGTGTAGCTGAAGAAGGACAAAGGTGCTCTCCAAATGAAAAAGCTCTGGGCAGTGTCGGGCCTAGTATGCCTCAGACGTCAGCAGCTGTGAACATTCAGTGTGTGTGTGTGTGTGTGTGTGTGTGTGTGTGCTTGGTTTGATGAAGGTGGGGCCCAGGGATCTGCATTTTGACCCGGGGGTAGTTAGTCCTGGTGCAGATGATTCTGGAATGTCACAACAAGCCCCCTGGGCTTCTTGTTCAATCCCATCGGCATGTCCTGGGAGCCACTGTGCCAGGGGCACTGGGAACATGGCGAAGGCCAAAGACCTCTCAGGTTTAGCAGCTGGGTGACAGCCCAGCTAGGACTGTAGATAAGCTGCTGCCTCCAGCAAGGTTGCCAGGCCCGAAGTCCAAATGTCAATGTGCCACCTCAGGCCCAGCTCTGGGGACCTCTCTTGGCCTCCAAGTAGCTTTTGTACCCTCGCACCTCCTGGTGCACATTCTTTCGGTCGGTCCTGGGCACCACTGTTGCACCCAGGTCCTTATAAGGGACACAGCTGCGAGGCGCCAGGGCTTTAATGGTTTGGGGGGGGAGGGGTGTCTCTGGTGAGCGTCTTTGCAGGTCTTTGCAGCTGCTAATATAACCGCGGTCTTAGAGGGGTGGTGAGGCCTCTGCCAGCTTGGGAAGGAGGTCTGTAGGAGACAGTCACGCAACTGGGCAGCATGAGGGTTCGAGTTCTGCCTCTCGAGGACCTTGTGGCCATTTGTCCCAAAGCGTAGGATCCCGGCTGCCGCTGAGGCTGACCTGCGGAGGTCACATTTTTCTCCGGGAGAACAGGGGGCGTTGCATCCTGCCAACCTCAGTGGGGGTCAAGTCAGGCTTTCTAAGCCCGTGGGTTTGAACCTGGCCTCCCTGCCAAGGAGAGCCACCTGCGGAGGTCTCTGGCCAGGGCCAAGTTCCCTTCTCAAAGCCCTTTCCTAGCCGGTCTGAACTGGAGAGAGAGACTGTCCTCTCCCTCTGGTTGAAGGTAATGAAGTTGTCAGGGATCCACAAGCAAACAGTGTTTGCTGCCTTTACCTATCCAGGTGAATTATTTGCGGTGACTTCTAATTTCCTTCCCCAAAGAAAACCATGTCCCCCCCATCTTTCCACCCCTCCCCCGTTTAGCTTAAATGCTTATGAAAAATTTGATGGAAAAACATCTTCAGTGGCCTTTGGCTTCTCCTAGAAAAACAACCCAAAGCTAGACCTCACTAGTAATAGTGAACATTTTAAAATTCAAGTCTGTATCCCAGGCTTCACTAGTTTCCAAACTGACAAACATGTTTGGACTTCCAAGTGTCAGACTTGATAGCTGGCTGTTTTACCGGAGGTGACCTGGCAGAGGAATAACTAAAAACGTGAAATGTTCATTCCAGTAAAATTGCAACTCCAGGTACCCCCTTTTCTTTTGCTAAGGCATCTATTGGCTTGCTGAATGATCATGCCAGGATTGAAAGGTCTTTTTTTTTTGTCAATATATTGGCCGTTTATTGGGGGAAAAAGGTAAAATATTGAGTTGGTGAAATTCAATAAGAATACCATTCGAATTTCCCCTTTATTTGTCGTTCCCCCTTGGTTTCTTTTTACATGAAATTCCATATAAAATATATGCTATTTATATAAAAGTTTGCAGTGTTACATTAACCAAAAATACAGGGAATGAAACAATTAAGGAGCACAAATAGGCATATTAATTAGCCCACCTTGCACATGCAGCTATATGTCGTACATGGCATTTTTCATTACTACATGAGCTGTTAAATGTATAAAGGAGGTACATTTGTGGGCACATTAACACAGTATGAGAACTTGAACTTGTTCATTTCCTGGCTTTTATGGGCCTGGTTGAGCTGTATGGGCATGCTTTACACGCACTCCCGTGCCCTGAACTCCCATTGACTTCCAAGGATGGAGGGAAGCAAGAAGAAAATGGCACAATTAAGTGTGAGCTGGCCAAATCTCAGTTGTCTACATATGCCTGACGTTAACTGCATCTCAGAGTGGCCTTGGCTCCAGGACCAGGGAAGCTCTTGACTCCTCATGAAGTTAGGCTGGGGTTTCTTTCTTCGACCAGTGGTCTTTTCAGAGACCACAGGGCAAGCCCATAGTTATACTGGACTTTTTTTTTTTTTTGCTATTGGCTTGCCTGGGCCGTCTTCCCAACTTTGTTAGAAATATGAAAACTAAATTGAAGTTGCCCTGCTCCATTAACAGACTACCCAATTCTTTCCCTTAGTGTAAACGAGTTTGAAATAATTCTCCCCACAATGAGCCACTGTGGCTCTTACCTTGGATTTCTGTACTCCTTTATTCTCAATCACAAAATTGGAAATAATTCTAGTAGGATAATTAGATTCCTAGAAATGGATTGCCCATCAAAGAACAGGTAACCTGACTTAGAAATAAATAATTCTGGGTTCTGGTGGATATTGCAGTGCAATAGGATTAATTTATATTAATGTATTTAAAAAATCAGCTTATGTATTCAAGAGAACGGAAGGGGGGAAACCTGTACATACCCCTACTTTCCACATACAGATTTTTTTTTAGTTTCTTTAAAAAATAGAGATCTAGCAAAAGAAGTAGCTTGTTTTTAATCTGATCAAGGTTTTAGAATTTTTCTTGACAGAGGACCGTGTAAGGAAAAGTTAGAGTCAGCTTTAAGATGAATCCTGAAATAAATGTTAAAATACTATTTGGTTTACATGCAAGTGGCAGAAGAAGGTGCATTTGTTTTTAAGATGGCAAAGGGCTTCAGAGGAAAGTGAAAAATGCCATTGTCATTTTTACATCCTGTTTACAGGAACAGATTATCGGTTATTTTGGTGGGAAAGATTTAGCTTTTGTTCTGTTCTTTTTTTTGGTGGAAAAACATTTATGAATGATCCAAGTTTTCACATTTTATCCAGTGAGTATAGGCAGTCTATGATAGATCCATTGACATATGCATTGAATATTGATAATTTTGGAAGATATGACATCATTTTGATCTAAAATTATTCCATTTAATAAAAAACAAAACTAAAGCTGAGCATGGTGGTGCACACCTGTCATCCTAGTACTTGGGAGGCTGAGACAGGAAGATGGCAAGTTTGAGGCCAACCTTAGCAACTTAGTGAGGCCCTGTTTCAAAATAAAAAATTAAAAAAGGGCTAGGGTTGTAGTTCAGAGGTAGAATGCTCCTGAGTTCAATCCCCAATACTACAGAAAATTAAATTACATTAAATTAAACATGGAGATACCTATCTCCATGACTAAATGCTTGCTATATACTAGGGACCATTCTTAGTACCCTAACAAACATTATTTTATATCCTCCTTATGAAAGTCTTTGATCTGATTCCCACTGAACAGACGAGGGAATTGAGGCTTAGAGAGTATAAGTGACTTCTGTATAGTCGTAAGGATAGTAAATGGTAAAACTGGCATTACTTGACTTTAAGACCCAAGTTTTAGTTACTACTCTAAGCTTCATCCCTCCATGGTATGAATAGCCATGGGTCACTGAAAAGACACTTGAATTCAGAGTACCTTGTATTAAAAATGTTTACTAAATTAAAATCAAAAGTCAAAATGGTAGAATTGGCCATGAACTTAGACTGAGAAAAATTACCCGGCTTTCAAGAAGGTGGTCTTATTTGCTAGGCCCAAAATGTTTTACTTTACTGTTCTGTTTTGAAATGTTATGTTTTGGAACAAAACCAGTGGCGAGGTTCAGAAATGGAAATGCCAATATAAAAGATGAAATGCTGGAACTTTTTCAAGCTGTAAACCAGAGGGAGTGCAATTGGGGGAATGAATATGAATATCAGTTTCATATCAGACGATTCATAGGTCAGATGGATTTTGTATGGTCTCGCTGTCCGTTGGAAAAAAATATTTTTTAAACATTTGTTTGCTAAAATGTGTAACTCCAAGGACCAAATTCCCTGGCTTGTGTACTGAAGATATTCAGCGTTTTGAGTGCTAAGAAGAGTTGCGAATTAATCCCTGAGAAAAATTCCTTCCATGTCCAAGTCTGCCAATACAGGGCTTTCAGAAAGGATAGTTGACCAAAGAAATTAAATTCCTCTTTACTATGCAGATGTTGAGAGAGAGAGCATGCTCTTCAAAGCAAAGCTATGAAACAGAAGAATTTTTTTTCTCTTTGAAATACATTTTCCTCTTAGTGATTGGTATCTAACATTTGAGTTTCCTATGAGAGTTTTGATTTCTTTATTCTTTGTGACCATGTAGTATTGATTCTAACCAGGGAAAATTAATGTAAGATAATTTAAAAGTTCGACTACAATCTCCAATTCTCTACAATCAATTGGAGATTATAAAAAAAAAAGCAACACTGGAATCGTTATAGATAGATGCCATTTAGGTTGGATTTTAAATTGGGACCTAACAATCCTCATTTAGCTATAGCAGAATTATTCTGCCGTTGAAGATTCCTTATTTAATAGTATTCATCAAATGTGATGGATGCTAGCAGAGCAGGTTAATGTGTTCCTTTTAACAGGGAGCTCTTGCTACTGGCTCGCTTTCCATAGGCATGCGCTTGCAGTTGTTTTTCAGTGCTGTGAGAGCTAATGAAGGCCAATTTAAAGCAATTTTCTTGAAGATTGCCGTTCAGCCCTGTCTGACTTGTAATTCCGACACTTATGCCAGGCAGGAGGGAGTAGCGAGAGGTTAGTAAATACAATTATATTAATATTGATGTTATTTTAGTTGCTTAGAGTTTGGTTATCTTGCCTGTAACCAGTCAGATTAATAGAGACCTGATTTATTCACTGCATACATTATACCAATAAACTTACCAGTTAAACAGACATTGAAACTAAGTGTTTGAGAAAGGGTAAGCGTGAAAATAGTGTTTAGCCTGAGCTTGCTCTGAGCTGATGAAAGAGAGCAAAAGATCCTCTTTTTTTTCACTCTAAATATGTAGATGAGTCATTGGCATTTATTATCTTAGATATGGCGTTTCTATGTTTATCTTAAAATTATGTTTTTATTTTTTGGGGAGAGGTGAACTTATTTTACTCGGTTATAGATATTATTTTTGACCCACAAATTGTGAGCAGTGCATACTCCTTCAGATGGACTTATTAAAAGGGGAATCAAGTGGCTTATGTTGGATGTAATGAAAATGCACAGTTCTGTTAGAGGCGATTTCAGTCTGCACGGAGAAGACTCAGTAGAATCCCTCTAGCTTAGTGACTTCATCATTGGGGGGAAAAGATGACTTGCACTCATTCTACTGTCATTCTGTAGCTTCTCAGACATTTTCAGGTTTCACTTTTCCTTTTAAAAACAAAATTTCACAAGCTTCTTTCCAAACAATTTAATTCACTTCTGGCAACTAAACATATAAAAAAAAGCAAAAAAAAAAACCCTGCTTTTTGAAACTTAGGTACCTATATTACTGAATATATTATATTATTGCATGGGACTTAATTGGGTTTAATATAATGTTTTATGCTTTTAATTTCCTTGAGACAAAAATGAAATAAATTTATCTTAGGAGATAAATATTTATTAAAAATTATTTCAAGAAACCATGAATAAAAAGTATGGCAAATAGGGTATTTTTTTGTTTTCTCTTATTTTTAATTATGTCGCTTTGTCTAGCAGAGACTTAAAAGGTCTAGTTAGGAAAGGTTAAGGATATCAAATTTGCAATCAAAACCAATGAGCTTATATTTGTAAATTCTTTTGTAATTTTTGAGCTGTAAGACAGAGATTATTGAGTTATCAGAGGCATTTTGTGAGACTTAACATATTGAAAAAATAGATGATTGATGCTATATAAATGTGACATTTGGAAAAAAATCACTTAACTTCTTTCTTCTCCAAGTTTCAGTTTATATCAACACATTACATCTTACCCTTTTACATGAAAGCCACATTTTAGAAATAACTTAGATAAAATTTAAAATGGGGCAGTTTGAATTTTCAAGGTTGTCAGTAATTTGTATTTGGTGTAATGATTTAAATTTTCATATTTGAATAATGGCTAGGTAAATCAGATTGAATTTTCCTGAACTTTGGGCCTTTTTTCTCAGTTTGTATTTTGACACGAATACAAAACAGTGTTTTCTAATAATTAAAACTTTAAGGCTGATATTCAAAGCTTCTTTGACGATTAAGAAAAATTAGAGCCGGGCGTGGTGGCGCACGCTTGTAATCCCAGTACTTTGGAAGTTGGAGACCGGAGGATCCGGGTTCGTGGCCAGCCTCAGCTACTTAGTGAGGCCCTCCGCAACTTCGTGAGACCTGGTTTCAAAACAAAGGATAAAAAATAGGGCTGGGGGTATAGCTCGGAGGTAGAACGCCCCTGAGTTCAATCCCCAGTACCAAAAAAAAAAAAAAAAAGGTTCAATCCCCAGTACCGCAAAAAAAAAAAGAAAGAAAAATTAGGTATTTTGAAAGCGGAGTGAGCATTTTTGTCTGATGGCCATTGGCCATTTGAAAAGAATATTGGATTTACTTTGATAGTGAACAATCTGAAGAGATTTTTATTAAAGCTGATCCTTATGAAGCTATGAGAACACACCCTCTTTTCAGAGTTTCTTTTTGTCTTTCCATTTACATGGAGAATAAGAAAGTGCGTATAATTTACTACTATTTAGTAACGTTATGAATGGTCTTTCTTACATTTCCCCTTTGGAAGCTATTAGATAATCTGTTTTTGTAGTACTGAGTCAAATATTCAGCTTAATATTCTTTTTTTCAGAACAGACCACATAATCATAGGATTATTACATATCTCATAACTTTTAGAGGTGTTTTAAACCCGTGCACGTTTATTCCTGTGCCGGCTGAGAGTTTCCTAAAGTTACAATCTTTAATTCTTGTTCTCAAAAGCAAACAAACAAAAAAAGTTACCCAAGATGCACATAAAACATGCATTAAAGGGGTTTCCTACTCTATGTTTTTTATTATCCCTCTACCTTACCACCCACCAGTGTTGTGGATTTAAGAGAGTCGACATAATTGAGTAAGTAAATTACCAAAAACCTAGGCAGCTGCTGCAGACACCTAGCAATAGACTGTACGTTGGTTCTAATGTTCTCGTATTAGCACATTAAAACAGGCAGAAAGGGGCTCTTAATTACGCCTGGCTTTATGGGGGCACAATAAATTCCTTTTGTTGACCTTGCTGCTAACTCAATGGTGTTTTTGTGCAGCGTGGAATTAAGAGATATCAAAAGTCATAGATTGAAGGATTATTCTGAGTATTTAAGGAACCGGTAAGTAGGTAGTAATGAACCTCCGGGCACAACCAAATCTGCTCGTCTGAATTCGAAAGTGCCAGTTATTCAACATTTCAAACTGACAGCTTGTAAATGTAAATTTTATTAAATGCACAGCAATAAAAATTTGTAGGTTTCTGTCACTTTGAATTTTAGTGGCTCGAAATGAGGCCTCTAGCCTTTTAAATCACAGCAGGTAAAAGCAGAGCCCCCATGCTTGCAGCATTTACCAACGGGAACCTTTTCAGGTTTCACGATGTGCCTTCGCTCACATAATATCCTTTGCAGGACTCGAGATGGATGTGTTATGTCACTAACAGGCCTGCATTTTCCATCACAGCCATATCGCAGTTCGCAAAATGTTTCTCTTATAACCCTGGTGGAGGTGGGGGAGAGCTCTAAATGGAACTAATACCAAAGAGATAAAAGGAAAACTAAATGAATAAGCAATAGTATCATACAATAATTCACAGCATGGATACATTTGTACCTCTAAGAAAGACTGGTCAAGCTCATTCCCATGCAGGTTATGGAAAACAGAAAACTGAAGTCATGTAAAATAAGCACATAGTGGGAAAATATTGTGGTGAAAATTTCATAAAATGTTCTAAAACATAGAGGGAAAATTAAAAGCATGCCTAGATCAAGGCTCAGTTTATTGGCCAAAATGATGACTGGTTTTTCACTTAAGGAAAACCCAATGCTGGATTTAAAGAGCAACTGGTTCTTACGCTCTAGCCTTGCTTAACAACAGAAGCATTTCATTTCTGTATTTATTGTCCTGTAGAGAAGCGGTTTCAATTGATACCTGACCAATGTCAGGGCTTAAACGGTAATTGAATATGCAGTTTGTCAAGTAATATTACTTTACCTTCGTGAATATCGTTGCTATAAATGACTTTTCTGATGAGCCTTAGGAGAAAGCATTCGGCCACCTGCAGTTGTTAAATATCCCCCTGGCACTTTTTCTAAGAGGTGAAGTATTACCCAGCGTTTTGGCCACATTCCAGTTTGGGCTAATGACATTCGTCCTCTAGAAGTTTCCTTTGCAGTTTTAATTGGATTTGACCCTTTTCTTCACTTTAAGGAGCCTTCCCCCTGAAACATTACCATTCTGGTAGAGAGAGAGAAGACAATCATCCTTTCTTTGGCTAAGTTTCTGGAGAGTATTACAGTGTTCTGTGCATTATCAAAGTGAATTTCAACACTGTGCATGTGTCAGTATTAGCATTTATAATTATAAATATTTTCAATCTGTGCATAGACTCTTCCTTCCAATGATTTTGCTTTGAGAGTGCTTTAAAGGATGATGTAAAGCAACCATTTTAAATGCAGAGATTCGACATCTTATTTTTTTAAAATGGTGATAATCAAAAGTGCCTTTTTTTTCTTTCTTTTGTGGTGCTGGGGATTGAACCCAGGGGCATTCCACCTCCAAGAGATACCCCCAGCCCTATTTTATTTTATTTTATTTTTTTACTTTGAAACAGGGTCTCGCTAGGTTGATGAGGGTCTCACTATTTGTTGAGGCTGTCCTCGAACCTGCAATCCTCCTATCTCAGCTTCCCAAGTACATGGTGGCATGCGCCACCACGCCTGGTCCAAGAGTGCCTTATAGTAATTTATATATATATTTACAGATTGTGATTACCACAAGACAGTAAACACATTTTAGGGGGTCAACTTCCCTTTCCATATTAACAGTTGAAGTCTTTTCTCAGGACCTGCCTGGATCGTCTAACAAGTATCTGAAGCTATTACAAGTTTAGTATTTCTTGCTATTTGCGACATCCACTGAGTTGGAACTCAAGTATAGAAGACATATCAGTTAAATAGTACTCAGCTAATAGGTTTCAATTTAAGAGATGTGTGTGTGTGTGTGTGTGTGTGTGTGTGTGTGCGTGTGTGTGTGTGTGTGTGTGTGTGTGTGTGTGT